>ML324315.1:0-59552 GCA_005239505.1 Nicotiana paniculata
AAACTGATGATCCTTGCTACTTCAATGAATCCGTGTGTGTATTTGTCTCCCAAAAATCGTCTCCCTTTTGTGATATGTTTTTTGGTCTATTTATACGGTTGGAATAAACCCTACCCGTCTAAAAGATACTCCCTCTTTGGCTTGGAAACTCTTAAGATCATTAAAACTCGGACCTCGTCGAAATAGGTACCCATGCGTTTTGGCTCTAACGCCTGGGTAACGCCAGGCCACCCCAGGCGTTATGGCTCTAACGCCTGGGTAACGCCAGGCNCAAAGAAAAAAAAAGGGATGAACAAACTAAATCTTTTCAAGAGAGGGGTTGACTTCAGTGGAAGGAGGAGCAGGAGCAACTGGGGATGAAGAAGCATGAGCGGCTGGAATCTCACCATTAGGTGAAGAGAGGTTATGACCCTGTTGAGCCTTCTCCATGGCTTCCTTAGTTTTGATTATTTCGGCACTAAGGTCAAAACCCTCTTGATTCATTTCCATCAATGTGTCAAGGAGAGAATTCATATACACCCAGCTCACATTGACAGAAGCCACCTCTTCCAAATCTTCATAATCCTTTGACCACACTTGAAGCTCAACTCTCAACCCGTCTGTCTCCGCCTCCGCAGCTTCATGGGGGCCCTTAATGGAACAATTGACTCCTCTGAAGTTTGAGCTTTGTCTAAAGCCCTACGAAGATCTTCTTGATTACCAGTGATTTATTGCACGAGCTCGCCTAAGTATTCCTCCTTCTGCCCCAACAAGTTCTTCAAGTCTCTAATCTCCTCTAAGGCACGGGATAGCTGCTCCGCGAAAGAAGACTCCAGAACACTCTTATCTTTATCAGCTTGACTGCAAGAATCCCTCTCCACTGCTAGTTCTTCTTCCATGAGTCTCATCGGCCGCTTCAAGGTACTCTTTTCCTCTTCTAAAGCATCTATGTCAATCCTTAAGCTATCATACTGTGCTCTCAAATTATCAACATCTGCCTGCAACTCTCTTGTCTCTTGGTCCGTGTTTGAAATCCTCTTCATAAGCTCCATGCCTTTAAGGTTAATCTACAAGAAATAAACCAGTCAGATATGGTAAATTTCATATACGAGAGTGAAAGAGGATAACTTGCATCATACCTTCAAAGAGGTATGCACGACCTCATTGGCCCATGTAAGAGCACCGTGGCTGGCTAGCTTTGCTTTCTCGGAGGGACCTATCAAAGGCTTGAGCCACACACGGGCTCACCCGTCTTCTTGAAAAGGTTCCCCTCAGCTGGAACCTCAATTTCTACCTACCGCATCTCTCTGTTGGAAGACCCTACTTCCCTAACGGAAGGCATAGAAGCAGGCAGAGATGGAACATCAACAGACACGGAAGGTTGAGGAGCTGGAAAAGCCACAGGCAAAGAAGCAGGCACAGAGAGTTGAAAAGTTTAAGAAGTTACAAGCAAAGCAACATCAGAAGTTGAAATAGCCAAAGGAACAGACGAAACAGCTTCTCTCAAAGAAGCAGGAAAGACAGCAGCCAAAGGGAGGTCGTCAGGAGAGAGATCAACACCCTAATGAATAAGGGAATGTGAAACATAATCAAGGACAGGGGGCTCAATCATAGACACAGAAGGCAAGGTTGAGGCTGTAAGCTCATCATCTAAAACCGTTCTCCTTCTCCGTGGCTTGTGCACTAAAGCACCCTCTTCTTCTTCTTCTACGGAACGAGACTCACTAATCTTCCTCTTCGAGGAAGATGAAACAACAATAATTTCTGGGGCTTGAGCCAAGGACATCTTCGGGATAGATGAAGTAGACATCCCATGAGCAGAGAACCCTATTAAAAAGGGAAAAAAGTTAAACGACAAAAAAAGAGACTCGAGTAATAAAAGAATCAAGAACAACAGCTTCACTTACCGTGGGTATTTACTTGCCAACCATAGCTCCGAGCGAGGTACTTCCAAGATCTGTCTTTTGAAGGAGCAACAGATAACAATTTTTCTACCCAATCACGAATACCGGAGACATTCTCAACAGTATTCATGATTGCTGGGAGAAGAAAAAAAACATATACGGTGTTAAATAAACATCTCAAGTCAAAATAAGAAAAAGTAAATGTGAGCTAAAGCATACTCACGTGTGCGATTCCACTTCTCAGGGAAGGGAAGATTTTCTTCACCCACTAAACCAACAGTGGGTACAACATCATACCGGAGGTACCAGCCCCTTCCTTATCTTCTCCGGGTGTTACCATCACTCTTTTGCTTCCAGTAGTCAGTAAAAACCCCTTCACAAAATAAGATAGGAAAGTAGAGATGAATAAGATGGTTGAAGGTAAAAGGAACCGAGGCTAAATAAGCCAAACTCCTAAGACACGTGATAACTCACCACACAAGCGGGCCAACTTGTCCTAAGCAGATATTGAAAAAACGGCAAAACTCAATTATAACTGGGTCAATGGGGGGTCTAAACCCTAAGGCGAAAGGATACATATAAACAAAAGAATATCCCGTCTTGTAAGACATTATTCTTTGATTACTATTCGGAATATACACAGGAAAGTCAGACTTTCAAAAACACTCCCTCCGAAGAAGGGAAATCTGACCCTCAGTTATAAGGGTTGGATATCTTTCGACACTGTCAATAGAAGAAGATTGATCTACAAGAACTTGACTATCCCTAGCAAAAACAAACTCAGAAGGGACAATTTCATCGACTCCAAGTTCACAAAGGCATTCGCCTCTACCTCTAGACAAAGACCGAGAAACCCTAAATCTTGGAGAAACTAGAGATCCAGTGGAAGGAGGAAGAACTATCTGAGAAGAAGAGGAGCTCCTCGAAGGAGTAGATCCTATACTTCTAAGTCTACCACCCCTCCGACTCCTAGTCGAAGCAGAAAATGGCGCTAAACTTTCAATATCTATTACTCTTTGAGTTTGGTTTGAAGAAGACATATTTACAAAGGCAAAGAAGAAAGTTCTTTACAAAAGACAAAGTTACAAAATTATTTCGTGGAAGCAAAGAAAAGAAAACATGTATTTATACTTGAAGACAACCGTCAAACATGAAGAAAAAGGAAAATAATGATGAAAAATCATAATTGAAGATGTCACTTCGGGACTGGGAGAGCCGCAACAAGCCCTAAAAGGTGCCGAGTAAATGCAGAACCAATCCGAAAAGGACACGTGGTATGAGCATTAAATGGAAGTGACAAACGACGCCTATGGTGCAGAGAAGGACACAATGGTTCAAGAAAAGCGGCGGCAAAATATTCCCTCCATAAATGAATATCCACTTACCAAATATTAATCGTTAAATATATGGTAAGTGAGGGGACTATCTGTATTGGTAAAAAAGAGTTTCACATGTAAGCCAGCTTTTGACAACTCAGCCAGTCACGTGGACACAGGAAAATCCGACAGCTGGACATGATTCTTTGAAGAGGTACGGTACAAGGAGGCACGGTTCAGTAAACCCACAAACTTATCAGCCACGGAAAACTCAACTTGATCAAAACGAGAGAGAGGCACGATAAGGATGAATCTAGACAAAGCTACGGGCAGATTCAAGGACCCACAATTGTTTACTCGAACATTATGTAACAGAACCCCAATTACCGTTATCCTTTGTAACGCCTCATTAATGTTATAATTAGACATTAATGAGTAACCATAGCAAGAGTCGTACGTTGTAAGAATCTCCTATAGAAGGGAGGGGAATACAGCTTGTAAAGGCATCTGCTTCTCGAATACAATTAACTTTGATTTTTTATTTCTGCAATACTTTCTATTATTCATTTTTCTTCATTATCTTGATTATCAGTAACCCGTATTCATCTTAAAAATTAGCTTTAGTCAAAGAGTCTAATTCTTTGGTTAAACAGACATGAGTGTCGTCTATGGATATTACTGTCCAACAATTTGAAAAACCATCAATTGCCGGTATAAACGCCCAGAACATGTAATTAAATATATATTCTGGTTTTCCCGGACTCCTCTTAAGCTTCCATTCAACAACCTTCCCGGGATTAAAGTGCTGCAATGCGGCCATGTACTTGGGTAAAGCTGCAAACTACTTATCCCAGTTACCATAGAAAATTTCAAACGCCCGTTTGCGACCGAGATATGCCTTTATTTTGGTATTGGTATGGCCATTTTCCTGATGGACTGATGTAATACACTTTTTGAATTTATACCTTATGGATGCTTCAAGGTGTGGAATAAGGACAAGAGAAATCAAGTCAATATCCAAGTTGAAGTGATTCCCGTTGAATGTGTCCATTTCATATGTGTGGGTGGGAATGTATTTACCCACTGTCCACATACCTATTTTCTTCTTGCTCGCACGCAACATCCAATGACATGGCCAAACCACCTGCAACAAACAACCTTGTATAAATCTGGACTTGACCCCCATACCTGCATCTCACGATACTCTTTTACGTTGTTCATTTTACAAGTCCTGCTTACGCGCGTTTTATCAGGAAAAAGTATGCCCTTTGCCAGCACCGTTGGTCTAGACTCATCCCACATTGCTGTCCGAATTTCATTAAAATCCCTTGTGAGAGCTTCCACATCCGGCATGCTTGGCAAGTTATCAACGAAAAGAATCTCCCTTAAATGAAATGGCACTTGGGACTCGTACACTATTCGTCTAGAGGGGGGAGGGGTGGAGTATACTCCCTCGTCAAATCAGGTCCTTCATTCTCATCCTCGTCATCACCATCCTCACGAGGGAAGGGTGTCTCGTCTCCGGATTCCTCGGCATTATTGTCGTAATCACTATTCTCTTCCTCACTCTGTGCATTTGCCAGATCCCAATTTAATACGTCGTCTTCAGGCAATTGAGTGAGGACAGGTGGTTCAACTTGCTCGTTTTCACTGCACAACCAACAAAATAATAAGCTACTGAAATTAGTAAATACTTTCCATATAGCTGTATCACTTCACTTGCAAGTCGTAATGTGATGAAATTTCATGATGGACGTTTTCATGTAGGTGATGACTCATGGATGGACCACCATGATCCAACACACCATAACTAGGCATATTCCAACTATGCGTGGGTTCATAACTTGTAAAATTCATATCCAGCCGATACCCCCTGTGGAATATATGAGCGTTAATACAAATTCAATACAACAAAATATACATCATAACACAAAGGAAAAAATTGAAGTTTACTACTTGACTTGTAAATTATGTAAGGCATGAGAGAAATTATTTCCTCGCTGCTCATTTGCCGGCAGTGATAAGTTTAAATAAAGGCAAACTCTTTCATTCGGAACCTGTCCGGAAAAAAAACAGCTCCAGAATAACCACCCGTTGACTGGGGGTTATCCCTACTATGCGCAACCTCATTGTTGGGAATGTCTTCGACCTTGACGTATATATCCAACATTTTGATTCAAAGAAATTTCCAGTATTCATCTGGAGTCCTCAGAAAATCCCTCAAAGTTTCATCATCGTCGATGTTAAACTCCGAGTAAAGAGCAACCCCTTGCGGAGTGACAGAATACAGATATCTTTTGGTTACTTTAAGTTTCACCGAACGTTTCCTCACACTAATTTTTTGCATAACAACGATACCAATGTATCATTCTCCATTGTAAGTGGTAGTTTAACATGACACTGTGGAGATAAACTGTACCTCATAGAGTTATTCTCCATCACAACCTCATCCCCCCAATATAATGAAACTCTTATTCTTCGCACTTCAGACATTATGAAAAATGCTTGAGAATGTAACAAGAAGCAAAGTTTGAACAGGGGTTAGAATATTTTTCGAATGGATTTTCATAAAATCCTAACCCCTTTATATAAGGAAATGGCTTGAAATGTTTTATGTATAGCGAGGTTATTTCATGCGCTATACAGGTATAGTGCGGTTATTTCATGCACTATACCTTTCCGTCAGGTGGTGTCAGCATAGCGCGGTTATTTCATGTGCTATACATGTATAACGCTGTAATAAATTACGCTATACCTTAACAGCTATAACACCGTTAATGTATAGCACGGTTTATTACCGCGTTATATATATTTTGGTCCCTCTTTTTTTTTTTCTACACCTATTAACGTCACATTTGTCCAAAAACCCAATAATTGAGTTCCGGACTCGCATGGATACACACACAACTTTTGCTCATCAATCAGAAGGTGGATTGGTGGAAGTAAGCTCCTTTTTGACTACTCGTCTAGTTGAACCAGCTCAAAGAAGCACCTAGGATTGCAGCACTCTAACCACATTGGAGTTAGCAATTCTAACTTAGCTGCTACATCTAGTACTTCTTCTGTTTGTAATATGCTGCGCACGCATCTAACATCTCTGTACGCATATGTTGTACGCATATGTTTAATTAATGCAACTTATCTTTCCACTAAAAAAAAAAAAAAAAAGGATTAGAGAGAAATGATATCAATATTATTAGGATAAATGACTCCTTAATTTGAGGGTCAGTTACTTTTAAAATAGTTTAAAGTATGCTAGAATTGTAAAAGAAATTGCCATAAATGGAATAAATGAAGAATAATATTATTAATGAAAATAATATTAAATAAAGCATTGAACATGAAAAAATCTCATTATATTACATAGATAGGCAAAGAAACGATAACTTAGTCTATATTAATGATTACCAGCTTTTGGTTGAGAGAGTACAACGCTTCTATGTAGAAAATTTAGAGCCCATTTGATTAATTAGCTGTCTGATTGAAGAGAATAGCATAGTGTTGAATTTGATTTCATAAATAATCAGCTAAGTGCCTCAATTAATACATTTGACCGAAGAGTGTTAAAAGTTTTTTTTTTTTTTCGGTTAAAATAACTGAAAGTCCTTGAAGAAGACAAGCTAAAAAGTATGTCTACGTAGAGAAAGAGAAATCATAGATATGAGGAGGTTGTGTGTTTTAATTAGGTAAGGGTGTTTGGGGTACTAAAACACAACTAGTCAAATATATTGTCACATCAAGCGTTTTTATAACTTGAGAAGCCACAAACTGTGTAACCTACTCATAATGTTTGGCTGATTAAGATTAATAATCATTTGGTATGGTTAGTATTTATCAAATGCGTTGATGATAATCTCTAATAATCTTATTCGACCACCTCTTACTTTATTCTATAAGTTTGATATTCTTGATTTGGCAGATTTGAATGGGTTAGAATTTGGGAATTTTTTGCCAAGAGGCCCAATGTTTGAGAGGCTTCTTCAAGGCCCAAATACAAAGGCCCTTATGATGGCTGGCTATGTAATATTCTTCTTCCTTAACTATAGATGTTTGAACAACCTTCCTTCTTTTAACTTTTCTGTAAGTAAAAGTTCAGTTTTCCTACATGAATAAACTAACTTGCAATCATAAAGTTCGAGGATTAACATGTCACGACCCCAATTTTTCACCTTTGTATGTTGTAATGACAAATAGTCTTTAAGTATTACGATTTCAATTTTCCTCCGTAGGATATTGTGATGCCACATAATTCTTTGACTAGATAAGCCTAACAAATAATAACAACTTCGTAGAAACAATTTATCAAAATACTAAAACAAAATCGGATACTCATATAACCACCCGATACAAAATATAATCTCAACATTACGCTCCCCAAAATCGGTGGAACTGAGTCATAAGCTCTATAGGGTAAATCAAGTATAAATACTACATCACTGTCTAAATGAACTACAACAGTAAAAAAATAAAAGGGTAGGTGACTCCAAGCCCTGCAGACGTGGAGCAGGTATACCTTGAAGTCTCCCAAGCAATAGCTGCAAATAATCTCTAATGACTATTACGAGCAGATGTACATGGATCTGCATAAAAATGTGCGGAAGCATAGTTTGAGTACACCACAACGGTACCCAGTAAGTATCAAGTTTAACCTCAGCAGTGTAGTAACGAGGTCATGTCAAGGCACCTACTTAGATGTAAATAAACAGTATGGTTATGCCATAAGGATAAATAATGGAAGCAAGGAAAAACTGATACGAAACAAGATAATAACTTGAACAAATACCAAAACTAAACATGGGAATACATAAAAGAAGCGGACAACAACTTCTAGAACAATAAAGAATGAAACAACAAGATATATTCGCACCAAAATGCTTTGCAACATGAAATTAATAGCAAGAATCACAACGAGGTACCGCCTTATGTATAATGAAACCAAAATCGAGGCACTGCTTCGTATTTACATTTCTCAATTTCAATCACAATCTTTCCTTATACCACCGCGTGAGCCTTACATTTGAAATACGTTTTGAAAACAATTTGTTTAAAATAGCTACAGGTACTTTAGCGCATGTTATGGCGACGCCGTGGCTTCTTGTAGTTTCCCTACAAGCAACATGCACATAAATCCCACCTTAAATCTCCGCATGTAGATTAACCCCAAGCCATATACCACCGCATGCGCGTCAATATCATATCACAATAACAATTCGTACCACAAGTGCTCATATATCACAACTTGCGAATAACAACAACACCACCAATGTTTCAACAACAATAGTCCATGGCTCCACCACAATGTATACAAGAATATCAACAACAACTATGAATGTAAAATGCTCAATAAGATAGATGTCTCAACAATAACTAACTTCACATCAATGTATTAATGATTTTCACAACTTCAATACCAATTAACTGAACAATGAGGGAGATAATATATAACCACGATATTAGATAAGACTAATTCTCAATAAAAGAGATAACATTTAGCAATGAGTCTCAAATAATTAAAATCAACAAGGAAAGATATAACATGAACAATTATTTCAAGTAAGTGATAATCAATGAGGAAAGAGATAACAAGATCAACAACTTCAAATAATGATAATTAACAATGACGAGATAACATGTAACAATAAAAAATACAACAAGTTCAACTAAAACGTAAGAGAAAATGATCAATTAGGAGGTAGAACAAGTATTAACATAATCATTTAAGGCATGTAAGGATAGACTAACACAAGTACAAATAGATTGACTAAAAGAATTAGAGCATGATATGACATTCAATTAAAGCATGAAAATAATCTAAGTAGTCTAAACCGGTCAAATATCACGTAAAACCCGTGTACCCACTCGTCATCTTGCATACACAGATTTCGCTTAACACAGTTGAATCAAACAATACCAATCCCAAGGGGTAGTTTTCCCATACGAAGTTAGACAAGACACTTACCTCAGCTAGGCCAATTCAATACTCGAAAATAGATTTTCCCTTAAATACCACTTCCAAACGGATCAAATGTAACCAAAATAGACTCAATATCATCAACAATGTTAGGGAATTCAATTGCAATAGATAAAGTTAAGATCTTTACACTTTCCAAAAAAAGTCAATCCGGAGCTCGCTCAATCAAAACCCATGTCTAATGGTAGATTCCGCCTACTTATGACCCCACGAGTTCATATATGTGATTGGTTTCAAATTCCGAGCCCAAATCGACTCTCAAACTCAATTTCTTATTTTTCAAAAATCTGACAATGTTTACCAAATTCACTTTGATTCACATGATTTTGATGTAAAAATCAAAGATATATTGACGGAATATGATCAGAAATGGACTAGAATCACTTATCCAATGTTTGTAGATAAACATTCCGTATTCAAATCGCCTCCTTCTAAGTCTAGGGTTAAAAAAAGGAGAGACTACGAGATAAAATCTTGACTTTTAGCCCTTATGTTCATATGCAGTTATCGCAATTTCGATATGGTTAGCAATTGCGAAAAAAACGTCGCAATTGCAGCACTGAAGTCCTGGGAAGCTCTTCCTAAATGCGAAAAGGGGTTTACAATTATGAACCCAGATGCCGTCACAATTGTGAAAAATATCATCGAAAATGCGAACCTAGTCCAATCTACAATTGATTTGCAAATGCGACCAAGGAATCCCATATGCGATACCTGTAGGATCCCTGCTATGATCGCAGATGCAACCCTGGTGTTCGCAATTGCGACAGCAGAGGGAACCAAACACTAGTTTTCTTGCAATTTCTATCCAACACAGTCAGGAACGTGTTCGAAACTCATTCGATCCCTCGGGGCTCCAAACGAAAGATCCACACCAGTCTAAAAATATCATACGAACTCGCTTGCGTGATCAAAATACAAAAAATCACATCTAAAACCACGAATTGAACTCTAAAATGCATGAGATTCAAGGAAATTTTCAAGAACTTCTAAAATTACAACTAAGTGTCTGAATGATTCTTGGAACAAAACTAACCAACCCCGCAAGTCATAAAATCATAAACACACAAGTGTGAAGAATTAAAAGGGGTAACGGGGTGGAATTAAATAAAACTACCGATTGGGTCGTTACATTCTCCCCCTCTTAAAATAAACGTTCATCCTAAATATGCATAAGGACATATCTGAAGTGTTGAATAGACGAGGATAACGACTCCACATGTCGTGCTCGGTCTCCCATGTCACCTCCTCGAGCAGATGAACTCTCCATTGAACCTTCACTAAAGAAATATCCTTTGATCTCAACTTCCGGACCTATCTGTCCAACATTGCCACAAGCTCCTCAATATAAGACAAGTCCTCGTCCAATTGGACTGTGCAGAAGTCTAGAACATGAGACGGATCACCATAATACTTCCGGAGCATAGAGGCATGGCATCGAATGAACCACTAATAAAATAGGTGACAAGGCAAGCTTTAGGCCACCTCTCCAATCCTCTCAAGGATCTAAAAAAGTCTGATATACCTAGGGCTCAACTTGCCCTTCTTCCCGAACCTCATCACACCCTTCATAGGTGAAACCCAGAGCAAGACTCGCCCCTCAACCATGAATACAACATCGCAAACCTTCTGACCCGTATAGCTCTTCTGCCTAGATTGGGCTGTATGAAGCCGATCCTGGATCACCTTAACTTTTCCCAAAGCATATCGAACCAGATCCGTGCCAAATAACTTAGCCTCACCCGGTTCAATGTAGCTGTTGTTGGCAAACTTAGCAAGTGGTAAGAACTGATCCCAAGCACCCCCCAAAAATCCATAACACATGCGCGGAACATATCCTCCAATATCTGAATAGTGCGCTTGGACTGTTCGTCCGTCTGAGAGTGAAATGTTGTACTTAACTCAACCCGTGTGCCTAACTCATGTTTTATCGCTTTCTAGAAATGTGATATGAACTGCGTACTCTGATCAGAGATGATGGATACTAGTACGTTATGAAGTCGGACAATCTCGCGGATATAAACCTAAGCCAGCTACTCTGAAGAATAAGTAGTCACTACCGAAATGAAATTAGCCGACTTGGTCAACCAGTCCCCAATCACCCATACCGTGTCAAACTTTTTATGAGTCCGTGGGAGCCCAACAACGAAGTCCACAGTGACACACTCCCATTTCCACTCGGGAATATTAAGCCGCTGAAGCAAACCACCTGGTTGTTGCTGACAGTTTAGGCATTGAACTACATACACCACTATGTCTTTCTTCATCCTCCTCCACCACTAGTGCTGCCTCAAGTCCTGATACATCTTAGTGGCACCTGGATGAATAAAGTACCGCAAACTTTGGGCCTCCTAAAAAATCAACTCACGCAAACTATCCACATTGGCATATAACCGATCTTCCATCCGCAACACACCATCATCCCCAACAGTAACCTCCTTAGCATCATCGTGATGAACCGTGTCCTTGAGGACAAGCAAATAGGGGTCCTCATACTGACGCCCTGTGATACAGTCATATATAGAAGAGCGAGAAACCATGCAAGCAAGAAATTGACTAGGCTCCGAACATCCAATCTAGTAAACTAGTTGGCTAAGGCCTGAACATCCAAAGCTAATGGCCTCTTTGCTACCGGTAGATATACTAAACTACCCAAACTCTCCGCCTTTCTCCTGAAGGCATCGACCACCACATTGGCCTTCCCAGGATGATATAGAATGGTGATATCATAGTCCTTAAGTAACTCCAACCACCTCTGCTGACGCAAGTTAAGATCTTTCTGTGAGAACAGATGTTGTAGACTCCGGTGGCTGGTAAAGACCTCAAGAGAAACATCGTACAAATAATATCGCCAGATCCTTAACGCATGAATAATGGCTACCAACTCCAAGTCGTGGAATAGATAATTATAATCATGGGTCTTTAGCTATCGAGACGTGTATGTGATCACCCTTCTGTCTTAAATCAACACCGCACCAAGTCCAACACGTGATGCATCACAACACATATTTTAAGACTCTAAGCCCATAGGCAACACCAACACTGGGGTTGTAGTCAAAGAGGTCTTGAGGTTTTGAAAGCTCTCCTCACACTCCTCGGTCCATCTGAACATAGCACCCTTCTGGGTTAATCTGGTCATAATACCCATCCAAACTAAGGAAACTCTGGATCTCAGTGGCTGAAGACGGTCTGAGCCAGTTATACACTACTTCAATCTTCTTTGGATCTACCTTGATACCCTCACTCGACACCATATGACCCAAAAAAAGGCCACTGAATCAAGCCAGAATTCACACTTTGAGAATTGTTGCATATAACTTCTTGTCTCTCAAGGACTGGAGCATGATCCTCCAGTGTTGTTCATGATCTTCTCGACTGCGGGAGTACACCAAGATGTCTTCAATAAACATAATGACGAATGAATCAAGATAAGGCTTGAGTACAATGTTCATCAGGTGCATAAATGTTATTAGGCATTGGTGAGCCTAAATGACATGACAAGGAACTTGTAATGACCATCCCGGGTCCTAAAGGGAGTCTTCAGAATATCCGAATCTTGAATCTTCCACTGATTATAACTCGACTGCAATTCAATCTTTGATAACACTCTTGCACCCTGTAGTTTATCAAATTAGTCATTAATGCGTGGCAATAGACATCTGTTCTTCATTGTAACCTTGTTCAACTGACTATAGTCAATACACATGCACATAGAACTATCATTATTCTTTAAAAACATGATCGGAGCACCTCACGTCGATACACTAGGCCGTATGAAACCCTTATCAATCAACTCTTGCAACTGCTCCTTTAACTCGTTCAGCTCCGTTAGGGCCATACGATATGGTAGAATAGAAATGGGCTGAGTACCCGACAATAAGTCAATACCAAAATTCATATCCCTAACGGGTGGCGTGCCTGAAAGATCCGCTTGAAATACATCAGGGAAGTCTCTCACTACCAAAACTGACTCAACAGTAGGAGTATCAACACCTTCTAGGAACATAATCTAATGCACCTCTCCACTCTAACCGTGGTAAACCTGACATAGCCAGTGTCATAGTCTTACCGTGTCAATCTTGAACAGCACGATAGGGCGACAACTAGTCCATGCCTAATATAACATCAAACTCTACTATACTAAGTAACAATAGATCAACTATGGTCTTAAAATCACTAATAACAACTAAACACAACTGATAAATACGATCCACAATAATAGAATCTCCCACAGGTATGGACGCATAAATATGAGAACTCAAAGAATCACGAGATATATCCAAATACGGAGCTAAGTACGATGATGCATATGAATAAGTGGATCCCGGATCAAATAAGACTGATGCATCTCTAAGGAAAATCGGAACCATACCTGTAGTGATCGAGTCTAAAGCAACTAATTGTGTCCTAATCGGAAAAGCATAGAATCTACCCTGGCCTCCCCCTCTAGGGAAACCTCTACCGGCCGTCCCCCACCCCTAACTGGCTGTGCGGGTGGAGCAGCCAATGGGGAAGCAATCACGACCTAAGAAGTCTATTGGCAAGAAAGAATCCGTGGAGTCTTAGTAGCCTGTGGAGGTGCACCCCTCCTGAGCCTCTGGCAGTCTCTAACCATGTGGTGGGTATCACCATACTCAAAGAAAGCTCTCAATGGGCCTGGCAGCTAGAACTGGCTCGGGCCTGGTTGGCTGGACTGACTGCTGAAGATACCCCGCGCAGGAGGTGCACTAGAAAGTGACTGAGCAAAGTGTTCAATTTGAGACCTCGGAACAACTGGAGCACCATCAAAAGTTGGAAGTGCTGAATGAACATGACGGCTCACATAGCCCCTACCATGATGGGTTGTAGCTGCAGCGTGACCACTACTAAATCCTCCTGTACCACGAGGCCTCTTGACCTCCTTATCATCTCTCTCATGACCCGGCATACCCTCCAACCTCCGAGCAATCTCTACCACCTGCAGATATGGGGTATCTTCCTCCAACTCTCTAGCCATGCTAAATATAATACCATAGTTATTCCCTTTGATAAATCGACAGACTCGCTATCTGACTGTAGAAACCAAGGCAGGTGCAAGCTTGGACAAATCACTAAATCAGACAACATACTCTGACATTGTCATAGTACCCTGGCGCATCTGCTCAAACTTCGCACACCATGCATCCTGAAGGGTATAAGGGACTAAATTTCTCAAAAAAATACTTTGTAAAAAAATCCCATGTAAGTGAAGTTTCCTCGGTTAGGCTACCCACCTCGTATTCTCACAACCACTGATGTGCCACTCTCTTTAGGCACATCTGCTCAAACTCCGCGCACCATGCATCCTGAAGGGTCTGAGGGACTAAATTTCCCAAAAAAATACTTTGTAAAAAAATCCCATGTAAGTGAAGTTACCTCGGTTAGGCTACCCACCTCGTATGCTCACAACCACTGATGTGCCACTCTCTTTAGCTGAAACACAGTAAAAGCAACCCCACTCAACTCCACAATACCCATAGTGCGGAGAATACAGTTTCACTCCTCAAGAAAACCATGTGCGTCCTCAAAAGCCAAGCCACTTAAAGTAGGAGGTTGGTACTTCTTGTACCTCTCGAGTCTAATCTGCTCCTCCTCGGATGTTGATGCCCTAACCACGGGTTGAATTGGAGCACCAGGCTGTACCAGTATAACCTCAGGGACCTAATCCAACTTGACACGCTGCTCTAGGGTACGGCCCGCGGGAGTCTCTGCTTCTCCCCTAGCCTGATATGTGGCTGGTGTAAGTGGGATCCACCCCGCCTAAGCTAAGGTATCAAACATGCTAATGAATTGTGCGAGGGTCTCCTGAAGTGCTGGGGTGGCACTGGTTTATGGTACGGAAGTTGTTATTCCTGCCGAAATGGAGATTCTTTCCTTGAGAATCATACAAGAAGCTGAGCTCAGCGATGCCGAATGGATAAGGAGCCTAGACAGTTCACATCGGGATAGCTGGTGTTGAAGAAGATCTTTCCACATCAAGATAAAGACAAAGGAAAATTCTCTCCCAACTGGCAGGGTCCATACATGGTTCACAGGCTATTGACAGGAGGAGCTCTCATACTTGCAGAAATGGACGAAGAAGTATGGCCAAAACCGATCAATTCAGATGCAGTCAAGCAATACTATGTGTAAATATTTATACTTTTCTTAAATGATGTAAATTGAACTACGCTCGACCTGATTCCTGTTTAAGAGGGGATACGTAGGAAGCCTTATGGGTTCGGTCAAAATTCAATAAAAATCTTATTTCCCCGCAATCAGAAACTGGGGAAGAATTTTGAGGAGCAGCCTCAAAATTCTGAAGCAAGTTCAGCCGATCACAGCATGTACAACAGTCAGAGACGTCAATCCAACTAACTGGGACAGAATTTCTAGGAGGACCCTCAAAATTCCATAATGAAAAAAGGGTTGCAGCGTCTTGGGTCTTGTCACGGCTGTTGGTTCATCTAAAATTCTTAAAATATATTTTTTACTATGTCTTTGAAAATTATGTGTGCTTGCTTGCAAAAAAAAACTCTGTTTAGCAAACGCTACCCCCAATGATTTGAACAGGATCTTCAGTCAAGCAAAGCAAGTCAAACAAAGCCAGCGGGGACACAGATCAACCTCCCCCAGCTACAATACTCACAATTTTTCTTTGGATGCAGGGACAAAGGATAGACATGCCGCAATGTCACAATCCTCACATATCGCGTTATCAAAATCTTCTACCAGCTAAGAAATTTTGCTACTATCTACTCTATTTTCTGCATAAGGCTAAACGTTGCCTTCCCTTGCATAAGTCTAGTCTCTGCCTTCTGCACTCGCATAAGGCTAATCTCTTCCTTCATTTGCACAGGACTAAGCCATGTCCCACATCTTCCATGAGTTTAAGCTCTACCTCCACATTTGCATGAGACTAAACTCTGTCTCCATACCTTCATGAGGCTAAGCTCTGCCTCCGCATTCGCATAAGTCTAATCTCTGCCTTCATTTGCATGCAAATAAGTTTTGTCTCCACATCGTGCATGAGGTTAAGCTCTACCTCCATATCTTACATGAGGATAAGCTTTGCCTCTATATGCACAAGGCTAGTCTCTGTCTTCCCTTTGCATAGGCTAATCTCTGCCTTCCCTTGCATGAGGTTAAGCTCTACCTCCATATATTACATGAGGCTAAGCTTTGCCTCTATATGCACAAGGCTAGTCTCTGCCTTCCCTTGCATGAGGTTAAGCTCTACCTCCATATCTTGCATGAGGCTAAGCTCTGCCTCTATCTTCATAAGGCTAACCTCTGCCTTCCCTTTGCATAAGGCTAATCTCTGCCTTCCCTTGCATAAGGATAATCTCTGCCTCCATTTTCATGGGACTAAGCCATGTCCCGCAGCTTGCATGAGGTTAAGCTCTACCTCCGCATTCGCACAAGGCTAATCTCTGCCTTCATTTGCATGTGACTAAGCCGTGTCCCGCATCTTGCATGAGGCTAAGCTCTACCTTCATCTGCATATGGCTAATCTCTGCCTCTATTTGCATGAGACTAAGCTCTTTCTCCATACCTCTATGAGGCTAAGCTCTGCCTCCAATTTACATTCTTTAGCCGAGACTAAGTGTTGTTTCTCTAGCATTATCTAGTTTGCTCTTCTTTCGGGCTAAGTCTGCCCTCCACTTCACAAGACAAAGCATTGTCTTGTTGACATCATATTATTGCATCTCATGGGCTGAAATATCGCCAACCTGTCAAAAGGCATCATAGTCTAAAGGCATCATCCTCATAGCCGGAAGACACCATGTCATGGCCTGAGGATCTCTCAAACTTGCATATCATTATTCAAAGGCGTCATAGTTCAGAGGCACCATCCTCATGGCCCGAGAACATCATTTCATGGACTGCGAATCTCTCACCAAAATTTTTTTCGCCCAGGACGTCATCCTCAACCGTCTGAATAGAATTATCATGGTCCGAAGGGAACCTGCATCATGTTTAAATTTCCCACAATATATGCTCGTAGTATCTCTGTTTGCAGGTAACCCGGCAGGCAACTGCTATCCCAGCGGGAGCGATCTCGCTCCAGTTCCTTCAGTTATCTCAAAACCTGTCCTCTCACCATAACCAATCTTTCACATATCCCGAAACATTGTGTCCGTTCTTGTGACGACTTCATCGGTCTATTCCGCCAATGAATCCAGAACTACACGCGGCCCGATTCCTATAAAACCAAGGATATGTAGGCAGCTCAGAGGCTAGAGTGCGGCCTAAATCTCAAACCGTTTCGCTCGGTCAAAATTGGCCATCATATCTTTACCCAAAAACTCTTTCATCCTTTCCAGGTAAAGAGCGGCAGGTATTGATACCCAATTTTTACCAAAATAATTTTTTAATTACATATATGTCTTCAAAATCATGCATTAGCACCAATTAGTATTTTTCCACAATTTTTTACATTATTTATTAATTTGCTCAGTATTTTATTTTTAATAAATAATTATAAAATTGCAGCACAAATGATTTCAAAAACCTGTCTTGATTTAATATTACTATTACGAGTCCTATTGAGTCCAAATCATTCCATAAATAGCCACCTTTTTGGCTATAATCACAATAACTTTGCAATTATAGCCCATACATATAAATCTCGTGTTATTTTTACCGAAAATTACTCCATTTTATTTTTAAATACTAAATAATTACTTTTAAAATACTTCCATGCATAAAATCACTTTTGTAGTTAGTTAATTATTTCACAAACTAATTTTTATTCAATTACTTTGTGGCATTTAACAAACAGCCTTTTTAATTTCAATTTTAGCCGAACACCTTAAAACCAACCCAAAAGACCCATGCCCAATACCCTA
Organism: Nicotiana paniculata; assembly: GCA_005239505.1. Taxonomy (NCBI): domain Eukaryota; kingdom Viridiplantae; phylum Streptophyta; class Magnoliopsida; order Solanales; family Solanaceae; genus Nicotiana; species Nicotiana paniculata. The sequence continues at coordinate 18,020 of ML324315.1, forward strand.
TCTGCCCGATCCAAATCCCCTTGACCAATCCTCGCCGTTGATCATTTTTGATCAACGGTCCAGGATCCCATTGCCATAATTAAACCATATATCCCCCCTCTAACCCTAATCATTTTCCATATTTCCCCCCACCGTCACCCTCTCTCTTCTCTCTCAAACGCTCTCTACCTAAACCCTAATCTTCAAGCGCCATCAACGACTTACACCTCCATTCTATGGTGTTTAGTTGTCATCACAGGCCTATACTGGCCTCCTACTTGTTGTGGTTCATCAGTTTCTTAGATCCTTGAGAAGATCTCAAGGGACCTAGGCGGTCTGGTTTGCACCTTTGGGTTTCTTGCATGTTTCAGGCTATCTGGCTCGACCTTGAGTAAGAATCTTCTTGTTTTCGTTTCAAATCCATGGTTTTCTAAGCTTATGTTCTCGTCTCTGCTATGCTTTCTAAAAACCCTATTTTTTATCTCGGATCTTCTCAGATCTGTATAGATCTGAGATGAATCGAACAACTCTCACATGTTTCCCTTGAAATTTTTCTGGTTTCAACTGATTTCTCATTTTTCCTAAACTAGGGTTTACCCTAAGTCATCTTATCAAGGGTTTTCTGATTTTTGAATGTTTAATCATTTGTTCTTATGTGCTTTTGACCGATTTATGCTAAGGCTGCCTAAGCCTAGTCGATTTATGTGCAAACCCTAATTTTCTGATGCTTTGATTCGATTCTGAGTTTTGCCGTGTTACTTGTTGTATTGTTTCGTTCTGTGCTTTGACTTACACGATTTTCCCTTGGTCTAATTCACTGCCTTGTGATTTTTACCCTAGATCATCTCTATTAGAGTTTCTTAGTCAATTTTTGGCTAATTTCTATGTGTTTATGAAGTTTTATTTAGCCTATTATTTTATTTGTGGAAGTTGATACTTTCCTCCCCATAGATCAGTATTACTTTGAAATTTTGATTGACTGATTCATGTGCATAATCCCTAATTTATTTCCCTTGATTATGATCTTGATTAGTCATGCTTGCCTTATTTGATCACCTGTAATATTTACGGATTCCTTGCACGATTATTTCCTTAATTAAACCCCTAATTTCTTACTCTTTACTTACGTCTGATTTGAATTTCTTTCCTTAAATATTTCATGTCCTTACCGTTGGGTAAATTACCCTTAATTAAGAGAAGACTACACTGATTTGGTGTGTGAATTGATTCAGTGATTTCCTTAATCACTGAGTGATTGATATCCTTTACCTTATTCTGTTCTGATGTTAAGCTACTATATATACTCTCATCTATTCTCACTAACAGACACGAAAACTAGTTCAAAGAAACTCTTTTACATTTAAAAGGCTCTCTTTGTTCTTCTCTGTTACTTGAAACTTTCACTACTCTAGCCGGCTGTAAGCCAAGGCTAGTTATTATACAACTTCTGCTCTATACTCTATTCTTTCCCTCCTTAACTGGTATGTCCTGATTTGATTTCAAAGTCCAAACTCTGTGTGTTCTATTGCTGCTTTAGTTCATTGATTTCTAGTCTTGTTCCTGCTTACTATATTGTTGTTCAATATGTAACTAGCATGTCTAAATTACATTGCTTAATTACTGTTTCACCTAGCATGTCTTAGTTTGGTTCTGTTAAACCTGTGATTAGTATGTCTAATTCTCCCTACTACTTTATCCAGCATGTTTCAATCTGCTTGTTATGTATGTTAGCATGTTTGAATTAGGAATGCTTATGATTGTTTGCCTAATTTTTGTACTTAGGTTCTGGTTTAATCTGCTTTGCTAAGGTGTCTAGTATCCCAAAGTAACTCTGGCTCTGTGCTTAACTGGTCCACTATGTTTTCCGCAGGGTTATTCTGTGATCTTTGCTCTATGTCTCTACCACCAACTGTATGACTAACTTCGTAATCCTATAAAACTCTTGAAAACTTATGTGCATTCTGTTGTTTATGTGCTGCTACTATACACTGATGTGTATTCTATGTGTCCCCAATTCCCATAACCCCTATGTGAAATTCGTTGTTAAGTGTTGTTGGACCTGCTTGTTCTGTAGCCAATTTGGTTGTTTGTTGATTTTCTATAAGTGTTCACATTGTTTTCAAACTACTCTTGCTACTAAATCAATTCTACTCTTTTTTAGAAAACTTCTTTCTTATAGAGTCATTTCAATATTGTTTTCTTGTCAAAATATTTTCAAAACTATGTCAAGCACTCTCACTTTACTCCTAAGTCCCTAGGTTCTTCCTCTCCAGTGTGTGTACTGCCTTGGATCCTCTTGAGATTCCTCCGAACTCTAGAACACTGGGGCTGGCCATTCCACACTGCACATACTCAATCCTTATTGTGAAAAAATCTAGGTGTGAGCACTTCCCGGGATCCTTGAGGTCCTTAGGAATTCTGACACACCTGGACACAATCTTTGCAATGAAATCCTTGGCATTTGGGACTACTGAAGGTCTGGTACTCCCAGGTTTGCTTTGGGCCTACTTCAGGCTTCCTATAACTTAATTTATATTTTATTTCTGTAATTTACTCAATCATTGGTCTGTAATAATTATTTGTAAACAGATATTTGGGTGACTAATGAAAGAGAGGTTAGCTGTGTGATACTATGGGTAAAGCCGGGTATAAATCATGTCTATAGGCTTTACCTTCTTCAAATCTACATTAGAAATCATGTTCTAGGGTCGACATGTTTATTTGCGTTCAAACCATGTTAAACATGTGCATTAGATATCCTGTTCTTAGCTTCTTAACGTTTATTGCTTCAGTATACTACATATCACTATTCCATGCTTTAATTCTGCATAAGTACTTTCACTTAGAGATCCTGCTACTGGGTTAATAATCCTGCCTTAATAGAAAATAGTCATCCTTTGTATGCATTGGATACCATATTTTAGGGAACTCTGTTTGCATTTGTTTGAACCATGTATATTTCGATTAGATAAATAATTGTCCATGAAAAGGGTTTAAAAACAGCCTCACGCATAGTTATCATGTCTCTGAATACAAATTAGTATAAATCACATGTTATAATCTGTATCACCTAGATCAGCATGCCCATAGGTTGAATAATCTCAAACTGTTAAACAGTTACTGTAACTAGGATTGTGTATAGTCCCACGCCTAGGCAAGCCTTAGGTAATTAATCTCCTTGCATCAAATTGGAAACTATATTTTTGATTTTTTCTGCTAAATCTCACAGGTCTGAAAATAAGTAGGCAAACTTATTAAGACCCTGCCATTGAGTTTGTAAAACAATGTTGCATGTTCTCTGTATTAATGTTCACCTAGGCATCCTATCCTAGGATTCTATTTATTTCTAAAAAAGATTACTTGAATATGTGTTTGAGACGTGCTGTTTATTTGCATTACATGTGGAGGTAAACATGAGCCTCATAATTGCTTCTTCACCTATCTGCTTGTCCTACTTGTTATTTGTTTGTCGCCTAGATTTTTCCCTTTTGAATACCTTAGGGGTTGTCTAGAACTGCCTAGATTTAGAGGTCCTAAACTCCTCCGGGACAACAAGTAAGGGATGGGTAACAACACGCTTAGAGTTCGTTAATAAAAACTCTCTTAATAACCGCTAAGGGGTGGGATAATGGGTAGTAAAAGGATATGATAACATGTGCGACAATGCAATGTGTAGCCCCTCATTGAGAAGTGATTATCGGGTATTGCATGGATATGATCCTATAGGATAAATAACTTAGGGCCCCATCACCCATTTACATATGTGTGCTTCGACTGCTAATCGGTTAAAACCTTTACTTGTTTACATATGCGTGCTTAGACTGCTTATTTGCACCTGCTTAATTCACAAAGTAAGTTTGGCCGGGACCCACAGCTGTGGACTTCGATGGGTTCCTAACACCTTCCTCTTGAAGTAACTTCAAGCCCTTGCCCAATCTCTGGTTATACAAATAGTGTTATAAATGACCCGTAATAGGTGTCCTAACGCACCTTGATTCGTTAGGTGGAAACACTTCAAATTCCTTACATCCATTTTCCAAAAAGGAAATGGGTTGTCCCAATAATGTCAAAGACCTTGACTAATCCGAAAGGAGAGGAAAAAGGGGCGCGCGACACCCCCTTCGTGAGGGTTTGTCCGAACTTCTTCAGCAGGACCGACTCAATCTCATATTGGGCCAAGTCATTTCCTGTCACTTCCACTGTATGGGTGGTGATGTGCTCCTTTGTATCAAAAGTCCTATCATATTTCGGTACATATGGAATTTTGAACCGCATTGAAATAAACTTTAGTGTTGCGCTCGATTAGAATAACAATTGGATATATTTCTATAACTTCGGTCTCTTTAGCACTGGTGGTACGCTTGGAATTTGGTCCATTCGAGCGTTTATTTCCCTAATAATTTGCACGAGCTCAGTTTTGAAGGGATCATTATTGTTCTTTTTATCGGATCTGCTACCGATACCGTGGCCCCGCCAAAACCTATCGTACCCCTCAGAGTGTTGTTATTAACCCTTTCAGTTGTTTGATTTGCGGGGGCACTAGTAGGAACTGGGCCTCTTCCATTCGCGTTGTTGGAAGCACCCGACAGTGCTTGCGTTAGTTCTATCATGGCTTGATCTTGCCGTGAAATATGGCACATGATGGCCGTTTGCTTTTCTCTAGAGATCCTCACCCTTTCTGCAACGTGCTCATCTTCGACATCCCCAGGTGTCACCTCCCGTACGGGTCAGAGAAATCGCCCGCCATGAACCGACGTGGATATTATCCTCCTTGATGCGGATGTCACTGATCAAATCCTCGTGTTAACTCAAATTTTCTTATGCCTCAACATTGTGTGTGGTGTTGACATCGTTAGCTGCCATCTTTTACGATTTTTCATAAGAAACAAAGCATCAAACTGATTAGTAATAGATGCAAGGATCAAGTCAATTACGCAACTATCTAAGACCCTTGGTAGGCGCCAAATTATTTACATGTAAAACGGTACAATTGAATTTATAGCAGGATTTATAGACAAGTAAATCGATTTGATCCCAAAATAATAAATAAATTAAATAAAATACAAGACTTGTCATTGAAATCGAGATAAAATAACAGATAACTTGATTCCGGTAGCAAGGCTTCCGAAGGCAGAAATACGAATGTCGTTAGACAGAAAATAAAGTATTATTTAGCTTGAAATAATGTGTAGCATAAGTTTGTCAGAATTTTTATGTCCTACAATGATTGTTGAAGTTACTATTTATAGTTATACCTAAGGAACAAGTTCTAGGATCAAGCCCCTCTTAAATGACAATAATGTGGGACATTGATGAATATGTAACAACATGTCATGAGTGCAAAAATTCTCTATACTGGATGTGTATTTAATACTAAGCAATATTCTTCATTGAATGTCATCTGGTGATAAGTATTTGCTTGCTCTCGTGGATAATGTTTCTATTCGGGGTCTACCCGATGCCGACTGAACTTGTTGTCCTTAGTCTTGGTTTCCACTCGCTTTGTCTTTCATCTGTCCCGGTTTCACGTGTCACGTTGTCATTCGAGTATTTAATGTGAAATACTGGTGGTATTCCTGGAATTTGGTCCATTTGAGCGTTTATATCCCTCGTAATTTGCATGAGCTCAATTTTGAAGGGATAATTACTATTGTTGTTACCGGATCTACTCGAGGCCTCAAATCACCAATAACAAACTTCAAAACCATGAATCACACCTCAAATAAAAATTTATTAACTTTCAACTTCGAAAACTCGTGCCGAACAATATCAATTCAACTCGGAATGACCTCAAATTTTGCACACAAGTTTTAAATTTTATAACAAACCTTTTCCAACTTTCAGAATATATACCTGAACCGGATATCTTAAGAGTTAACTTCCGTTCAAACTTATGAACATTCTAAACCTTTATATTGCCAACTTTCGACAATTTGCACCAAAACCTTATTGAAATATCCAAATTCAAATCCGGACATACGTCCAAGTCTAAATTCAGTATCTGAAACTAGTTGTGCGCCTGGACTTTGGTCCATTCGAGCGTTTATTTCCCTCATAATTTGCATGAGCTCGATTTTGAAGGGATCACTACTGTTGTTGTTACCGGATCCGCTGTCGATCCCTCCGGCCTCATCGATGCGATCTTACCCCTTGCAGTGTTGTTATCAACCCTTTGCGCTGTTTGATTTGCGGGGACACTGGTAGGAACTGGGCCTCTTCCATTCGCGTTGTTGGAAGAACCCGACATCGCTTGCCTTAGTTCTGTCATGGCCTGATCTTGCCGTGAGAGATGGCCCATGATGGCCTTTTGCTGTTCTCTCAAGATCTTCACCCTTTCCGAAATGTGCTCATTTTTAGCATCATCAGGAGTCACCTCTCGTACGTGTGGGATATCGCCGCCATGAACCGTCGTGGCTATGTCCTCCTCTTTGCGGATGTCACTGATCGAATCCATGTGTTAGGGCAGATTTTCTAAAGCCTCAACGTTGTGTGCGATGTTGACATCGTTAGCTGCCATGTTTTATGATTTTTTATAAGAAATAAAGAATCAAACAGATTAGCAATAGATGCACGGATAAACTCAATTACGCAACCGTCTAAGCCCTATGGTTGGTGCCAAAATATTTACCCATAAAACGGTATTAAATACCGAAAGTGTATTTAATACTCAGCAATATTCTTCATTAAATGTCATCTAGTGATAAGTATTTGTTTGCTCCCGTGGATAATGTTTCTTTTCGGGATCTACCCGATGCCAACCGAAGGTTTTGTCCTCAGTCTTGGTTTTCACTCGCTTTGTCTTCCGTCTGTCCCCGGTTCCACTCACTCTGTCATTCGGGTATTTAATGTGAACTGATTTTACCCTATAAAATTATAGTAAGTTATTATTTGTTCTTTTGGTGACCAAATAAAGATGATTATAGACATTTAGATGTTATGGTTCATATCAACATGATGGTGTAAGAGAAAACATAAATACAATATACGCTAATACATTATTAGTATACATTGGATTTATATTTTTTATATATGCTTGGCAGCAAAGAAATTTTACCCTATAATGTAGCAATATAACCAATTATATACCAGATTAATATGTAGATTTTATTTCGAAAAATGTAAAGAATTTATATTTAAATATATGATAAAAAATTAAGAAGTTTGAATCTCGAAGAGCTAAATGTATCACATAAATTAAAAAAATGGAATATTACAAAAAAAAAAAAAAAATGATTTATAGCGAATTGACAAAAGTACTTTGATGATAAAATATTTTGAGGATAATTAGCGACGCGTTGAAATCTGAAGCGAGTCAAGCGACACCAACACTTCATCGCTAAAGTTAGCAACTAATTGCCGATGAATACTAGTCCGTTACGATTTGCTGATTCACCTCGTACAGAGGGGTTTCAATGTGCAGGAGGTAAAACAATCCATCTTTGAGTGCCAAAAAGTTGTTCTTGCAAAGAAGCTTGTATTTCGTTTGTTGAAATAAAGACAAAGGAACTTAGCGAAACTCCTAATTTCGTATATCGGAGAAAGGAATGATCTGTCGGAGTCAGAATTGCTCTCTAATAATGGATCAAATTATACCAATATCAACCCCGCTTTTCTTACATTTATTCCTATTCCAAGGTAAAGATTCAACAATCTCTTAACCAACCTCAAGGAATTGTTCATATGTTTTAAGTAGAGATAAGGAATGTTAGTCCTTGATAATTTTGTGAGTAGCTAGTTGTACTCGAATGGAGCCATTCAAAGATATAAAATATCATAGTGTCATAAAAGAATCAATTAAATACGATTCCCTAATTCAAATTAGGAATTCATTGGGCCTTTGAGGAACATCCCCTAAAAAATTCTCCTATTCTTTTCTTCGTAGGATTGCCTAAACATGAATTGTTGATATTTAGTTTGTAGACACCAGCATCCGGAGGTTCCCAATTTGATATAAATAGTCTGGCTAACGGGGGTTTTGGAACTTGTATTAGCCATGAACAAGTATTCTGTTGCACAATTAATTGGTTGACTAATCTGTGGGTTGGTGTTCTTCCATTGTAAGACCTTCTCATTTCTAATTATCCAGATAAACCATTATAGAAAGCGGAGAATAGCTAATATAGTTAATTGAATTTCTTGCTAGACTTAAGCTGGCCGTTTAGCAGATAAATATTGTATTACCTCTTTTAGGAATTGGGGATAGTTATGATTTGTATGACTATGCTCCCATATTTGCCTTAGAGTAACTAATTCTAAAGAAGACATGGTCTATATCTTCCCTTTTCCAAGCCACATATGATGTACATATCCGTGGAGCAGATTTTCCTTTTAAATAACATGTGAGCTGTATAGGAAGCCTGTTAAGAGTAACTATCCAAAGGAAAATTTTGAGTTTATTAAGAGTTTTGTATTTCCAGAGCCAGATATAGTCCAAGTTGTCATCATATAGGCGATTCTGCCCAGAGACTTGACACATCGGGAGGATTATGATTTATGTGGAATTAATCATATTATATGTGTGTTTTGTGTAATTGTTTACCCGTAAAATGGTACAATTAAAATTATATGCGGTTTATAGACAAGTGAATAGATTTGATCTCAAAAATGATAAATAAATTAAACAAGAATGCGAGACTTAGCGTTGAAATCGAAATAAGACAAGGGAGATCCTGATTCAAGGAGCAAAGCTTCCGTAGACAGTAGTAACGATATTAATAAGAAAGAAGATAAAATATTATTGAGCTTTGGACAGTGTATAACATCAGCTTTTCAGAAAATTCCTCTCCCTGCAATGGTTGTTGAGCTCACTATTATAGTTGTTCCTAGGGAACAAGGTCTTAGGATCAAACCTCTTTTAAATGACAATTATGGGGGCCATTGAAGAATATGTAATGGTGGGCAATGAATGCCATATTTTCTGTAACGGACTACGTACTTAATGCCAAAGAATATTCTCTATTAAATACTATTGGGCGATCTGCTTTTACTTCATCTTTATGAACATCATTCCTTGGGGAACAAACGGGATTGCTGCCTTCGGACCTAATTTCCATTTGCCTCGCTTCCCATATGTTTTTGGCTCAACGTGTCGCATTATTATGCGAGCATTTAATAAGAACATATTTTACCCTATACAGATAGTCCCCCTACTTTCCGGTGGCAAATCCTTGTGTCTCTGGAAAGTTGGTGAAGATACCTTTCTTGGCGGAAAATTCTCTGATTTCCTCTAAAAAGTTTCTGATGGTTGATTAGACGCACGTCTCTTCGCATTTAATGCCCCGAGCACGCGTCATGTGATGATTCAGCAACACGTTCACCGATACTCGAGGTAATTATGACAACGATTTTAACCTCATATTTCTTTACTTATACATATCAATTTTCTCCTTTTACACTTCATAATTTTCTAAACTCTCTCAAAATCTATTTACTCAACTCGTACTTGTTTTCAACTTCCTTTAATCTTCTTCTTCATAGAAAAAACCATTACTTCCTTTTGATCAATGCCTTTCTCTTCCAGAAATTCAATTTCTTCAAAGAACAAAGATAACACTAATGATGCTGGTCCTCCTACAGTGAGCACCATCATCCACGTAAGGCTTACTACAACTAACGACTTAGAAGAGAAGTACCCTTCCGCTAACCCCCACACACGAGCTGTTGTGTATATCCTTCTTACATTCGTGCTTCTAACATCCCTGTTGTGAAAGAATATAGCGATTGTCAATATTTGAATATAATCGCTCCTGACCTAGCGGAGCGGGTAACATTCTCCAAAAAGGGTTTTACGTTCTCTTACATGTACCCCTTCAATTTGGACTCGTTCTTGTTGTGGGAGGCTTGACTCCGTCATCTTGGAGTACTGCTTCCATTATCAAGTCAGCTTGGCACAGGTGATCCCTTCTGTGTGGCGGACTGTTGCATGTCTTCGGCGTCTATGCCCGGATACGGGGGAAAAGATGTTCCAGGCTCGGTTGATGAATCTTATTCCCCAAGATTTTCCGTGGGGGAATGTAAACTTCAGAAAACATGGTCACCATGCTTTTCTCACCAGCATGGACGATGACAACAACCGTGGATGGATGGAACGGTTCGTTGCAGTTGCCGGCAGGGACATTATCACGGCTACAACTCCATCCTTTCTTGAATCACGGATTAATACGCTTAAGTTAAACGCATGTTTTCTTTTCTAATTAAAGATCATCCCATGTTATTACTAATCCTTCTTTTTTCACTATTTCAGCAATTTGGTTGGCACCACCAAGGGTTAAAGGCTTGGATCAGTGGATCCAAAAGATTTTGGATGTCACTACACTTGAAACCCGCAAGTGGAAAGAACTAGTCCTTAAATACGGGTGGAAGGACAAAATCATGGTAGGTTTAACTTTTTTTTTTCTTACTTTTCGTATAGGAAAATTTGTTAACTTTTCCTGTTGAATCCAGGTCTTCCGCAGGTCTCTGTTATCGTTCTTGAGGAGGACATTTTAGCTAATCCTATTGACACGGCGAGGTTTCCGCATGTGGCTTTCATCCAAACAAGTCTCACTGGGTCTGATTCTGGTGCAAGTGCTTATCCGTGGAGTCCCCAGCCGGAGATCAAGCAATAAAAAAGGCGACGTTCCTCCTCGACCGAGGGAAAAAATAAAAAGACGAAGAGCACTGCGCCTGAGCCATACACTGATGCTATAAGCGTTGCGCTCGAGCCTGCCATAGACACTATGGTGATCAATGATGATAGAGGATCCAATAATAAAAGGGATTCTCTACATAAAATACGACGACCTTCATCAGCTCATTAGAATGCTCAATATGTTGATCTAGTTACACAATTTGAGGACGACATCCCGTTGTTCTCGGGGAATATAATGTAGGAATAGATGCTAACTCTCCCTTCGGAGTCCCATTCAGTGTTGCCGGTACCGTGAGGCTGGGCACTGGGTTTCTCCCACTTTCTATTGATGAGCAACCAACAACTAGCACTGCTTTTGCCACAGATGCTTCTCAACCTTCAATGCCATCAACTTCATTTCTTTCTTCCCCAGCTTTGCCTTCGCCACCAGCAACTGCTGCATCATCTCCACCGGCTGCAGTCATTCAAGAGGAGGATGTCCCTTTTCCTTAGTCCCCAGTTCATGAGAATTTATGGCATAATTATTATACCCCCTATAAATATCATCCAAGGATGAGGGGTGTTTCCTTTTTGATTTCTACCGGATGCCATTTGTTGTACTGGCCAGTGGAACTTGCTAATTATCTGAAGCCTCTGGGCTTCAGGAAATGATAGGTATAAAATAAAAACTCTCTCAAGGGAGTGTTTGTTGAACAGTTCCATACACAATGCAGTGGCAGTAAAATCTTTGTTTCCTCTGTTGTTTCTTCTATCTTTGTTATGGCAGGGTTTTTAGTTTGTACTTCTGTTGTGGAGGCTGATTTCCTTGCTTCCGAGGGCCTTCAAAGGTTGGTCCTTAACAAAGAAAAACTCACCTCCGAGCGGGATCAATTGTTGGCCGAACAGGATCAAGTTGCTGCTCGTCTCCCAATACTGGAAACACAAGCTGATGAGGGCACAAAGGTGGAGGCTCAGTTGCATCAAAGCGAGCAAGAGGTAGTGACCCTCGGCCAAGAGGCCGCCCTGTTAAGGGTGAAATTTGAAGAGGCTATGTCAAAGTGGATCGAGGTCCAGAATGTCATTCTTGCTGCATCCGATCGCGAGGCTACCTCTTATGAAAGATTGAATAATTTGGAGGTAGCCTTGAACTCCAAAGCTGAAGAAGTTGCTGCTACCGAGGAGAACTATGCCTGATTGGAAGTGAGGCATAAGAGTGTCATGGAGCATAATAATGTTTTCAACTCCACTGTTCGTGACCTTGATATCAGCCTCCAGGCCGCTAGATCTGAGCGGGATAACCTTTTAATCGAGGTTGACCATCTTAAAGCAGTACTTCAGCACCGAGCGGCTTCCTTTATTGTTGAAAAAACATATTCTATGTATAGTATGAGGAGAAAACCCTTGGAAGAGGCCAAAGCAGGCGTCATTGACGTTAATGCTGAAATCGTCAAAGCCCGTGAGCTTGAGTCAACTTCCCGAAGGGGTCTCCCGGTCCAACTTGATGCTATTGACTCTTCTGTTTTCGGTTCCGAGTTTTCTGGAACTGAAGAGGAATTGGAAGGGGATGAAGTTGACGACCAAGATGGTGGAGGCTAAGATATTGAGCCGGCGGCTAGTCCACCTACTTCTCATAGGGGTGAAAATGTTTCTCTTCCTCATGATTCTGGCGATGCAGTAATTTAGATTTTTGCTTTCTTTCTTTTCCATACTTTTGTACCCGTGATTCTTGGCACATTTTCTGTAAATAGAAGTATCTTTTCTTTTGCTTACTTTTCATTTAAGTATTGCGCAAGTTTTTTGTTTTGCATACTTTTTGTTTATGTATTGCACAAGTGTTTCTCTTTGCGTCGAGTTATATGAGGCTTCCGTTGTATTTTTCCCTGATGACATTTGGATTTCGGGCATAAGTTCTTCTGGAATCAACCCTTTACCGTGATGGTTTCATAAGAGAGGGCTCTCTTATGTTGACAGTGCTCTTGAGGAGGACATCGCATACTCATTACGGCACTAGCATTTGAAGTACTTGCTTAACCTTTGAATAATAAGTTAATTCATCAATAGGACAAGAAACAAGATAAGAATAAAAAGACTTTAATTTATTCCTTCTATTTTTAAAAGTACATAAGCCTTCGTTGTGCTAGAAAGAAATTTACATTACTTGTGGTTAACTTGTACAACATGTTTCTGCTGGACTGACCGCGTAATACACGGTCCTGATGATACAACTTTGTTTTCGGATTTCATAGTCCTGGTCGATGTGGTAGTTGTATACGGCTAAAATCGGAGAGCCCGATTTCATGGCCATTTCGATGAAGATGAAGGGTCGAAGGCCCGAGCTTGGCATCGAGGGGCACATCGAGGGACCTCGACCTCGAGGCAGTACAAAACCAAAGATCGACATGAAAAGGCGGGAAATCCGCAAAGGGCACGTGGTTAAAGTTGAGAAAGTACACAAGATAGTACACGCCCGTACCGTGGCATTAAATGGTTGCACCAACCCTTTCTCTTTACATTAAATCGCTGTACCAACTATATCTCTTTGTAATAATTACACATATACTATGTTGGGATTCCCCTTCTTATATAAAAGGGGATCATTGTCACTTTGTAAGACATATGATATTCAATAGAAGAACAACAACATTCTCTGCTCCCTAACTTAAACATTCTCTACAATTATTCAATTGATCTATTGCTTCCATTTATTGTGTTTCATTTATAGTTATTTATTTATTTCCTATTATTGATCATAAAGAGGCAATTTTCGAGGCCCGTTAAGCAGTTAATCCCTCACCGACCACTCTCCATCAAGCTCTCGGGCTCGACCTCGAATCCCTATTTCGATCAACTCGAGACCTCGTACCCAAGTAGTTCGGTCTGTATATCTCTGATTCCCTTTATCATTATTGCACTTTCTTCACCTATATTTAGCATCTATTGCCTAACAACTAGTATTAAAATAAATCACATATTTTTAGAACCACACTATTAATTTAATTGTAATTACTATTTTCACAGTAAACAGTTTTGCGCCCACCATGGGGCTACAAATAATAGTGATTGTTTTAGTGATGGTTTTCCAAAAACACAAGTGATTCTTCACACTTTTTCTTGCCCAAAGAATCTTCGATTTCGGGTCAGAAAATGTCTAACTCAGTAAACGCACATGAAAACAACGGTCTTGAGGACCACGGAGAAAACGGCGCAGCTACTTCAGGTGTCGGTGCGCCACCGCAAAACCCTGAAGGGGAACCAATGTAAATTCCTATCGATGAAGTCTCACACAACGCTCAACATGTCGATGTGAACTATCATACAGATGGAAGCGTTCGTGAAGGAGACCAGCGTGATGAACAGGGAACCCCTACTCAAAGGGAAAGGGAAGTTAGCCTTCATGTTATTTTTGAAACGTTGCAGGCACAACATGTTGTTATTACTCAGCTGCAAAGCCATCAGAGAACCCCGAGCACAGCACCACCAGAAATAGCTCCTCGAGTCGAACAGACACCAGAAAGATCGAGTTATAATGGGTCAGTAGCGGACCCCGCCATTATGAAAATGCTCGAATACCTCGCAAAAAAGATTGAATCAGGCATAAAGAAGATAGAGGCTAACGACAAAAAAGTGGAGACCTACAAATCAAGGGTCGATTAGATCCCAGGCTCACCCCCCATCCTAAAGGGTGTAAATTCAAAAAAGTTCGTGTAGAAGACATTTCTGTCAAGTGCAGCTCCGATGCCTATCCCAGAGAAATTCAGAATGCCCGATCTCCCAAAGTACAGCAGAATTTCGGACCCCAATAAGCACATCATTGCCTACACTTGTGCCATGAAATGGAACGACCTGAGAGACGAAGAGATTGAATCTGTTCTATTGAAAAAATTCGGAGAATTACTATCGAAGGAGGCCACAATGTGGTATCATAACCTGCCCTCGAACTCTATAGATTCATTTGCCATGTCGGCGGACTCCTTTGTGAAAGCACATGCTGGTTCCATCAAGGTCGCTACAAGAAAATCTAATAGTTTCAAAATCAAGAAAAGGGAGAATGATATGTTAAGGGAGTTTGTGTCCTGCTTTCAATTGGAACGAATGGAATTACCACTGGTCTCCAAAGATTGGGCGGTGCAAGCCTTCACTCAAGGCTTGAATGAGCGAAGCTCGATAGCTTCAAAACAGCTGAAGCATAATTTAATCGAGTACCCCGCCATAGTTTGGGCGGATGTATACAACAGGTACCAGTCGAAGATCAGGGTTGAGGACGACCAGTTGGAAGCCCCCTCGGGCTCGGTGTATCCCAACAGAATTCTAGCAAAGGAATTGAGGCTTCCAGAAAGAGAGCCAAGGCAAATCAAAGAAAGATACCAACCATACGTAGAGAATCGGAGAAACATCCTGAGACGGAACGTACAGTGACCCAAGGATGGACCGAGGAAAGAATCCTCGGGGACTCGTGAGAAAAGCGCGGTTCCACAAACATCTAGGGCCGGTAGAGGCACCCCGACTATCTGAATACAACTTCAACATCGATGTTTCAGACATCGTATCGGCCATTAGCAAGATCAGGGACACCACGGTCATAGGACCTAAGATTGCAGGCAGCTTCGAGAAGAGGTGGGCCGACTGAACCGCAAAGAGTACCTTCGAGAATTCCTCAGCGATCGAGCTAAAAATCAATTTCGAGAAAGAGAGGCAACCAAGAAAAATGAAACAGAAGAACCATGACATGTCATCCACATGATTATAGATGGGGTCGACGTCGCTCAAGGACCCGTTTTTAAGCAAACAGAAGTATCTATCACCAGGGAAAAGCGAACTCAGAGCTACATACCTAAGGACGCCCTTTCATTCAGCGAAGAAGACATCGAGACCTTGTCTTAACCTCACAATGACGCACTGGTAATTTCTTTTATTTTCAATAAATTTCAAACTAAACGTGTTCTTGTGGATCAGGTAGCTCGGCCAACATAATTCGATCGAGGGTGGTAGAGCAACTCGGGTTGCTCGACTAGATCATACCCGCCTCTCGAGTCCTCAACGGGTTCAACATGGCAAGCGAAACAACAAAAAGAGAAATCATCCTCTCGGTGAACGTGGCCGGCACAATTCACGACACCAAGTTTAATGTCATCAAAGGTGACATGAGGTACAATGCATTGCTTGGAAGACCATGGATCCACAATATGAGGGCGTTGCCGTCAACCCTTCACCAAATGATGAAGTTCCCTACTAAGGATGGAGTAAAAATAGTATACAGAAAGCAGCACGCAGCAAAAGAGATGCTCGCAGTGCACGACATGGCATTAGCACCTTCTACATCGAAGGAGCCAAAAAACAAGTAAACAACAAAGTAACAATCACAAACTACATCCTCGTAGGATCAAACAAAGGACCGTGCCGCGTCCTCGGAACTGATAACCAAAGTGTATCAAGGCTCGAGCGCCATCACAGCTAAGGTACAACCCTATCCCTTTTTCTTTCACACTATACGCTAACCTGCGTGCAGGTGTTCGATTGAAAGGAGTCGAAAGCAACCCCATCTCGAAGGCCTTAGGTTTGAAAGCATATGTTGCACTGTTTTCCCTCACATCGGATTTTATCCCAAAAGCGTTTTACCAGCGAGGTTTTTAACGAGGCAACATCCATATGCTACCTAAGGAGAACTCACCAAGTATTCAAGGCTTCTCTTCAATCAACCTCGAATACTGAGGGGCATCGCCCCGGGAGATCACCGAAATATGCTGGAGAGGGTCTCGATAGGAGAATGATGTATCAGATCAAATGGTCGAGTGAACCATATCCGCATAGAATAATCAAACCCTCGATGGAAAAAACATGTATACTTGTACCAAGTAATCAAAGAAGTACCTTGTGTCAAAACATGTTGCACATCAAAGAAGTTTTCCATTTTCAAAAGAGACAGCCCCAGGGCCAAAAATTTAGCAAACACACAGGAACTGTCCTCGACAGTCACTCCACCGAGTCGCCATAAACTCGAAATCGTGAGACCTCAGGAAAGGTAACTTCGATCTCATAAGCCCTCCTCCAGGAAACATCAATTCCGACTCAGGGACTGCCCACGACAGTCAGCTCATCAGGTTATCAAATTCGAAGCCATAAGACATCAAGGCCGGGGACTTCAAACTCGTAAGCCCTCCATGAGGCAACATCAAAATTGTGTAACCGTAAGCAAGGTCGTACCGACATAAAAGAGTAAGAGCCCAAGTCGCCAGCTAGTCGTATCAACCTAAAAGCGTAAGAGCCCAAGTCGCCAGCTACATATCATACTGACCCAAAAACCCCATATCACAGTCAAGGCTATATATCGAACTTGTAAGACCCAAAAGGCATACCCTCGATATAGACGCCATGACTATCTCACTCGGGGACTAAAAGGCTACGACCAAATACTATGACCACCGTCATAAGGCTTCGGCCAAACGAAAGCAACTCGAAGACGTCCAACTGTTGCCATAAAATCACAGGCCTCCATTCACTTCAAAAAACATTGAAAAGAACCGGTTAAATGTTGTACCAAACTAAAGCGTAAGAGCCCAAGTCTCCCGCTACATTAAAGGTTGTAGCAACCTAAAGCGAAAGAGCCCAAGTCGCCAACTAGTTGTATCGACCTCACGCGTAAGAGCCCGAGTCGCCAGCTACAGGTCATACCGACACAAAGCGACTCCGGTCCAATTTAAAAACCTGAGGGCTATTGAGCTCGAGTCAAAATCCGACTTGGAGACTAAGCCCGACACGCTTAACGAATGCGCCTCAGGGCATAAAAAGTGTAAGAGCCCGAGTCACCCGCAACATTTAAAGTCTATCGACCTCATGCGTAAGATCCCGAGTCGCCAACTATAGGCAATACCGACATAAAGCGCCTTCGGGCCAATTTGAAAACCTGAGGGCTGTTCAGCTCGAGTCAAAATACGACTCGGAGACTAAGCCCGACACGGTTAACGATTGCGCCTCAGGGCATAAAAAGTATAAGAGCCCGAGTCACCCGCAACATTTAAAGTCGTATCGACCTCATGCGTAAGAGCCCGAGTCGCCAGCTACAGGTAATACCGACACAAAGCGCCTTCAGGTCAATTTGAAAACTTGAGGGCCGTCGAGCTCGAGTCGAAATATGACTCGGAGGCTAAGCCTGATACAGCTAACTAAAGAGCCTCAGGGCCAAAAAAGTGTAAGATCCCGTGTCTCCAGCTACAACAAAGGTCGTACCGACAGAAAGCATAAGAGCCTGAGTCGCCAGCTTGAAGAGCCTCAGGGCCAATTTATAACCCCAAGGGTCTCATCTCAAAGTCCAATTCGCCGGGCTAACTACCAACATGCAAATCAAATAAAATGAATATTTCATATATATATATATATATATATGTGTGTGTGTGTGTGTGTGTGTGTGTGTATATATTACAAATAGATATTTACAACGCTCCCATATGAGTCTTATGTAAATAACAAAGCAGAAAATCTATTATACTCTCAGGACCAACTCCCTCAAAGGCCCCTCGGATTAGCTCCCACGGCGGACTACAAGTATCAGAATCAGCTCAAGAAGAAAGGAAAAACTTGGCGTCGATATTGCCTGCTTGGTCCTGCTTTATCTCTTCCGAGAGATCAAAGTCTCTTTGAGGGTGTCCCTCCAGGACTTGCATCGGGAGTACTCATTTCTCTTCTTCTATTTGTTGAAAGCTCCTCTCAGCTCAGCCCGTGCATCGGTAACGTCTTTCAAGTAAACGACCAACTTCTTATCGACCTTCGCTCGAGCTACCTCATCTTCAGACTGAGCATGCACAACCTCTGCCTTCGTAGTTAGAAGATCAGCCTCGAGCTTGGCAATCCTGCTCGATTGAATTGATCTATCTTCTCGGGCATTGCAAAGTTGTATCTTGAGGGCAGCAGCCTTGGCCAAAGCATTCCTTTGGGCCGCAACATGCACGCCTACATGCGCTTTCAACGCTTGGCATTTGGACCTAACTTGCCCGACCTTGCCCCAAAGGTGCTCGAACGCTTCTATTTTTTTCTCGCAATTGAAGCACCAAAGCGTTAATTACCAAAAGCGAGAAAGGAGGCACATAGCCCTTAGGGGTAAAGATTACTTGACACTCAAGTTTTCCTTCACAAACCCGACTCCGATGCATCTCCAAACAAAGATGTATCAACTCTCTGGTCTTCTCGTTGCAAAGAAGCTTGAGAGATCTTTTCTTACCCGAAGCTTCCCGCAATCGGGCCTCATAGAAAAGCAGTTCGGCCTTGAATTTGTCAAAGATCTGCAAAAAAAAAAGCTTCAATTCAAATAATGATGATTAATAGCTAAAACTCCATCAAGGCCGATCGGAACTCACCTCGGAATAGAGTCGCTGGGCCTCCGTAAAAGTTGAACATGCCTCTAACAACTTGACCCCGTCGGCCCCAACTGAACCGCTCTCAATAGGGGTATGCTCACTCGAAACCTCAATTGGCCCGGGCGGCCCCTGGTCCCGAGCATCCATTGAAGTACCTTCGAGGGCAGAAGCACAAGATGGTGGAGGAATCTTGCTTTCTCTCTCTCGGGGAACCCTTTCTTCGAAATCAGAAGTCCTAGGCCTGACAGAACCGACAACCTCGGAAGGGCCCCCGGCTCGAGCCGTAGATAGATAATCATCAGGGGAGCCGACTTCCGCAGAATGGCCAACGTATATAAAGCTCTCCTCAGCAACGGCATCTCCTTTATGCCTCCGAGAAGGCCCCGCCTCATCAAGAATGTCCTCATCTGTAGAGGATCTTTTTCGATTATTATCCTCCCTCGGGCTTTCCCTCTCCTCGAAGGGGCACAAACTCATTTCGGAAAACCCTTCAACACCTGTGGCATCAGAGTTAGTACACACAAAATGTAACATTCATCGAAAGGGATACCACACGACTCTTACCGTGGTGCTTTTCTTCCCATCTTCCCCTCAAGAGATCACGCCATTTGCGCTCATCATATCTCGAGGAAGCTGCCATCTTTCGAGTCCAGTCCCCAAGATCGGAGACCTCCCCAAGAATCCACGGGACCGCTGAAAAAGAAAACAACAAACACTCTCATAAGTTGATAAGAGCAAAAGACACTAAGGCACGACATGGTGCTTATGTTTGAAGTTCCATCTTTCGGGAAAAGGCAGGAACTCCACTGGAATGATGCCGACGGTCCTCACTGGAACAAACCGACTCATCCATCCCCCATTTCGATCCTCGTCATCGCTGGAAATAAAAGGCTGCATGGACCTATGTCGCAACGCAATCAGGCCTCGACAATGCTGGGGCCAATATAAACTAATGAGGTGGCTGAGGGTAAATTGAAGCTTATCCTTTTCGGTGAAATACCTCATCATCAACACTATCCGCCAAAAGGACGGATGAATCTGTGCCAAAGTAACTCAATACCTTTTACAAAACTCGAGCACAAGTTGGTCGAGGGGGCCTAATGTAAACAGATACGTGTCTACGGTCAGGAATCCCTCTACATAAGTCATAATGTTTTCTTCTCGAGAGGGTATCTGCAGCACCACATTTCCCCCTCTGTCGCAGTCTCTCCTCACGGCCTCGAGGTGGTGTTTTTCTATCAATCGAACGAACCTCGAGGCATGCTCTCAATGGTTCGGAGCATCGTATGGTTTCTCTACTGCAAAGTCCTTTTTCATAGCAAAGTAGTACGAGGTCAGCTCGCCATACGCCGACGGTGTACCACCGGTCGGAATAGGGGCAGAGGAAGAATATCCGTCTTCTTGGTGAGCATATTCGGGCGTGGCAGCCATGGTTACTCAAAGCAAAGGTAGAAAGGAAAGGGAGGTACCCGTTTTCGCAAAAAAGGAAAAGGAATGAGAAAGTTGAAAGAAAAGCTGAGTTTTTTTGCAAATGTGCAAGAGTTAGAATGAAGGAGAAGCAAGAATATTTATAGAGTGAAATATGGCCAACCAACTGCCTTAAAGGCCATTCAATTTCTGACAAGTCGTCATAGCATTTGAGGAAGTGTACCGGTGGAGCTACTTCGGTCACTTCATGGTCACGTCACATAAATGATACCGCTGGGGAGGGTTCGAGGAATCAACGCTCATAGGCCGACCTAACCTCAAGAAGGTGCCCCATGTCGAGGAGACCTCCTATTGCAAGTACGAGTTCCGAGGAAGCATAAAAGTCATATTGTGGGGAAAGGGATAGGGAACTAAGTTTATGCAAAATATGAAAAAATGCTATATTTCTAAAAATATATTTACATAAGTGGTTTTTTCAAGAATTCCCCCGAGGGGTCCCATGTACAAAAGGAAGAAAAACTACTTTATGCCTCCACCGCTGTCCGAGCAACTTTCGGAGCCTTCGTCCTATGTAATCGGCATTGTCAATTCCTCCTCTAGGGCCCTGGCCTCTTCGATCTTAGAAGAGAGATCGAAACCTTTGGTGCTCACTTCCTCCAGGGCCTGCCTCTTGTCTTCTGCAGGGGCATAGGCAATTGCCTGAGTCAGCTTCAGCTCGGCCTTCTCATATATCTCTCTTGCCCGTTCATTTGCAGCAGCGACATCCCTCTTGTACGAGGAAGCATATTCACTGGCCTCGACCTTGGCCGCGGATAGTGAAACAACCTCCTCATGAGCACCTCGGAGAAGATCTTGAGCTGAGGATATCTTCCCCCAAAGCGTCTCCCTCTCTGAAGCCGCGCTATCATTTAGCCGAGCCAACTCCATGACTTCGGCGTCCTTGGCCACAACCTCCTCTCGAAGCCGCTCCACTAGGGCATCCTTATGCACAATCTGAGAAGCAGAAAGTAAGTTAATCACCACCAAATATTGCAACTAAAAGGTGAGAATATGGGCACTAACATACCTGCTCAGAAAAATCGGCCCTCTCTTGAAGTGCTCTCTCCAAGCTTGCTCGAAGGTCTGTCAGTTCCTCCTCTCTTCGAGCGCACAAAGCCTCGAGCTCAACCGACCCCCCCCCCCATAAGCTTCTCAAGCTCCTCTCCACGATGAGTCAACTCATCTTGCAACTTGGAGAAGGCCTATTCATATAGCTTCTTGACCTGCAACACAGAGAAGGGAAATCAGAAAACGAAAATAGAAGATCAGAGAATAAGTATACTGTTCTCAAAAGTCACCTGCTTTTGGAGCCTCTCGGCTTCCTCGAGGGCAACTAGGGCATCGACATCGGTCTCCTCGTCCACCCCCTCAAAGTAGTCTCTGAATGCGTCATCCTCTCCGTGAAAGGTCTTTAGACCGGGGACACCCCTAACTTGAGTATATCATATCTCCCCTAGAGAGAATGACGGGCCCGAATGAAGACCACTAGTGATGTCGGCCTCTATCGAGGTTTCTTCCCTACCTCGGAAAGCTTCAGTAGCAAGCCCCCGAGCTCCTCAGCACGGACTGTTCCATGTCCGATGAGCGTATCAGTGACTACGCCCAAACCCTCCTCGAGGTCTTCTCTACAACGGGGGGGCCCACATCAGCTGCCTTACGCTCAGCAGGCGACACCTCAACAGCCCTCGAAGCCTCAACGCTTCACATTGCCCTTTGTACCAAAGGAAAGGCATCGTCGCTCTCCTCTTCGGTCCGCAGACTCTCAACGGTCGTCAAAGACAAGACCGTAGCATCATTCTTAGGCCTTCGAGTCTTTGGCCTCTTTGATTTTGGGGACCCCGCTGGGGCCTCTTTCTTCCTCTTTCTATCTTTTGTGGCCTTTGGGGCCTCTTCCTCACCAAGTGGGGGCAGCCTCATCAACACGCCCTCGCCAAGGCCTGCACAAATATATCATGTCAAAAAGAATCATCATCCAAAATTCTCACGAAGAATATGAAAGTAGTAGCAACAAGAACGTACAATGGTTCTTGGACACCCATCGTGTTTTGGCCAGCTCACGCCATACATGTTCATTGTATGGGAAAGCGGAGTCTAAGCGTTTGATCCACCCCGGTAGGTCCTGAACCGCACTGGGGAACCAAAAAGTGGCTACATAATTAAAAGAAAATCAGTCAAAAGAGAAAGGGACGATGAAAGCATGCTCGATTCAAAGGAACTTACATTTCATATTCCACTCCTCCGGAAATGGCATTATCTCAACAGGGATGATGTGCGAGGTTTGGAATCTGACGAACCGGCTCATCCATCTCCGATCTCTATCCTCATCGATACATGCAAGGAATGCCTTGGTGGATCGACGATGTAATTTAATAAGGCACCCGCGGAAGAGTCGAGGGCTATATAGTCTGATCAAATGGTAGAGAGTGAAGGTCATTCCCTCGACCATATTGGTAATATGGCGAAACATATATAATATCCTCCAGAATGAAGGATATATCTGACCAAGTGTCACTCGGTATTGGTGGTAAAAATCAAGAATCACCGGGTCAACCAGCGGAGAAGAAGAATCGGGGGCCTAAGGTGAAGGGATATGTGTATACAATGAGAAAGCCAGCCTTGTGCGTAACTATGCTTTCATCAGTTGTTGGGATCTATACTCGGGATGCCTCCCCCCAGTGGTAGTCAAGTTTCACCCTCTCGATATCTGATACTACAGTTATGTATGGGGACATGGGCTCGCATCGGCCCGGTGTAGATGGGGGGTTTTTCTATTGTAAAATCAGAAATGGTGTCGAAAGGGCTAGGGATGCATTGCTCGATTGTAGGAGGGGTCTTTGATTTGCCCTTATAGTGACGTGATGTAGAAGCAGCCCCCTCCTTTTGAGGAGCCATTTTTTAAGTCTTTGCCATGGTAGCTATCGAGTTTTGAAGTGAGAAGATGGGAAAAACGTTAGCAGATAGAAAATAAGAAGAGAACACTTTGTTAGAATATGAAGGTTTGAAGAAGAAAATGCAAAATTATGAAGAGGAAAGTCATTGTACTATTTATAGCGGCCCTTTGGTCAATCTTAAAGCGGGAAAGTCGAACCTGTGACTGTTCGTTGGCTTCTCGAGAATTTTGATTGACAGAAACCTCTGCACAGCTTTTCGTGTCATAATCATTTAATTCTTTGAAGGTGCTGACATCATAGTAGGAGTGTTGAAGGGGCGAAAGGTCAAAACCATTTCTTATCTCTTCTTTCTAAGAAATGCGGGGTCTATCTGTATACGGCTAAAATCGGAGATCCCGATTTCTTAGCCATTTCGATGAAGATGAAGGGTCGAAGGCCCGAGCTCGGCATCGAGGGGCACATCGAGGGTCCTCAACCTCGAGGAAGTACAGACCAAGGGTCGACATGAAAAGTCGGGAAATCCGCAAGGGGCACGTGTTTAAAGCTGACAAAGTACACAAGATAGTACACGCCTCTACCGTGGCATTAAATGGTTGTACCAGCCATTCCTCTTTACATTAAATAGATGTACCAGCTATATCTCTTTTTAATAATTACACATGTACTTTGTAGGGATTCCCCTTCTTATATAAAAGGGGACCCTTGTCACTTTGTAAGACATATGATATTCAATAGAAGAACAACAACATTCTCTGCTCCCTAACTTAAGCATTCCCTACAAATATTCCATTGATTTATTGCTTTCATTTATTGTGTTTCATTTATAGTTCTTCATTTATTGCCTATTATTGATCATAAATAGTCAATTTTCAAGGCCCGTTAAGCAGTTAATCGCTCACCGACCACTCTCCATCAAGCTCTCGGGCTCGACCTAGAGGCCCTGTTTCGATCAACTCGAGACCTTGTCCCCCAGTAGCCCGGTCTTCATATCTCTGCTTCCCTCTATCATTATTGCACTTTCTTCACCTACATTTAGCATCTATTGCTTAACAACTAGTATTAAAATAAATCACATATTTTTAGAACCACGCAATCAAATTTAATTGTAATTACAATTTTCACGGTAAACAGTACTCATTGTTTCGGTATTCTCATATATGCCCCCTCCCTAGTGTTCGAATGCGAAGAACGCGAATTTGAACACATGAAGTTTTACTCATTTAAAGATTACACTAGTGAATGGTTGGATAATTTTTAGTTCAATAGAAAGCTTCACTTCCCCTTAGGAACTTTGCTATTGATCCAAAGATTAGCTAACAAACCCCCAGTGGCTTGGATTCATTAATTGTATGGTACCCTTTGGCCCGATAGAAAAATTTACTTCCCGGTAGGAACTTTGCTACCGAGCAAAAGACTATCTAACCGCTCCCTAGAGGATCGTAGCTTGCATGTCTTGTCATTTAAAGGTCTTATTTATGTTGAAGAAGCTTCCTTCGTAGTATGCTTTCTGCTAGTGCCTCATTAAAAACCTAGCTAGAAAAACCCAATTGGGATAAAAACTAGACAAAGAGAAAAAAAGTGCAGCACATACTTTCAGTATAGGAAATGCTCGTCAACAATAGTACCTTTTGAGTGTGCCACATTCCAGTTTCTAGAAAATTTTACCGATGATTTTCCAATTCATATGACTCTTTCCCGATGACAGCTGAAACCCGGTATGGGCAGTCTCGCTGGATCTAGCTTACCTGCGTTGAGCTCCCGGGTGTTTTGAATTAATTTTATTACAACCAAGTGTTCTACTTCGAAATAACAGAGATTGGATCTTTTATTGTAATATCTGTCCATTATTTGTTTTTGGGTTGCCATCCTTATATGCGCCAAGTCCTTGCATTCGTCAAGCAGCTCCAATTTGACAAACAAAGCTTCGTTGTTTGTTTCTTCGTCCACCCGAAAATATCTCAAGTTAGGTTCCCCTACTTCCACCGGGATCAAGGCTTCCACTCTATATAAAAGAGAGAAAGGAGTCTCCCTCGTGCTTGATTTGTCCGTTGTTCAATACGCCCATAATACTCAAGTAGTTCTTTGGGCCATTTGCCTTTAGCTGCTTGCTATCTCTTTTTGAGATTTTGGATAATCACCTTGCTTGTTGATTTTGCTTGACCGTTTGCGCACGGGTGATAAGGTGACGATATGATTCTTTTGATTTTCAAGTCTTCAAGGAATTCTATGACCTTCGCGCCTATATATTGTGGCCCATTTTTGCAGGGTATCTCTTTTGGTATCCAAAATCTGCAAATTATATTTTCCCACAAGAAATCTACCACTTCGCGTTCACCGATTTTCTTGTAAGGACCTGCTTCAACCCACTTAGAAAAATCGTAAGTTAAAACAAAAAAAAATCTTAACTTACTGGGGGCCAGTGCCAGAGGACCGACTATATCCATTCCCCACTTCATGAATGGTCAGGGCGACAAAGTTGAGTGCAGTAGCTCTGCCGATTGATGTACCAATAGTACATGGCATTGACACTTATCACATTTCTGATCATAAGCCTTAGTGTCTTGTTCCACCTGGAGCTAGTAGTACCTTTCCCTAATTAACTTTAACTCTAAGGAATTTGGGCATGAGTGATTTACGCAGATCCCTTCGTGGAATTTTCTCATGACAAAGTTAGCTTCAGAAGCTCCCAAACATCGAGCTAATGGTCTTTGGAAATATATTCTATACTATTGATTTCCCTTGAAAATGAATTTAGTGTGTAGCGCCCAAGATGCCTTGAGATATTTCGGCAATTTTCCGTGCTCGAGATAGTAAATGATCTCATTTCTCCAGTTCCATACCATATTGGTCGCATTTACTTCGTAATAATTGTCTGCGTCCAATATACAAGGCATAAGCTGCACGACCATACCGAAGTCCATTCCCTTCATTTCCTTTGACAATCCCAAATTGTCCAGTGTGTCTGCCTCCGTATTTTCTTCTCTTTGGATGTGGGTAATCGACTATTCCCTGAACTGTGCGAGAAGATCTTGGACTTTCAATACATATTGTTGCACGCATTCCTCTTTGGCTTCGAAGATCCCATAGACCTCGTTTATTACCAATTGGGAGTCACATTTGATTTCTATGACCTCGAAGTGCAGTCTCCGGGCTAGCTCTAGTCCCGCAGTTAAAGCTTTATACTCTACTTCATTGTTAGTTAGGTGAACGGTTTCTCCCCAGGGCGTGATTAGCATTATGCTGAGTCCGGACCCTTTCACATTGGAAGCTCCATCCGTGAACTAAATCCGAAATCCTGATGTCGATTCATACACCATCACTGCATCTTTGGCAGCCAAAGGTAATAGTCCGGGACTAAAATCGGCCACAAACTCAACAAAAACTTGTGACTTAATCGTAGTCCTAGGTTTATCCTCTATGTCAAATTCTCTCATTTTGACTGCCCACTTGGCCATCCTACTTGAAAGTTAAGGTTTACGAAGGATATTTCACATGAGAAAAGTGGTCACCATGTATATCAAATGACATTGGAAATAAGGCCTAAGCTTTCGAGCGACGACTAAGAGAGCCAAGGCAAATTTCCTCTGATGTGGTTCTACTCCCGTTAAAAGTTTATTAACATAATAGTTTAGGAGATTACATACCTTCGTCCTCGTGGACTAGAACGTCACTTACCGCTAACTCTGAGACCGCTAAATAGATCAGTAGTCTCTCTCCTTCCTCCGGTTTTGACAATACTCGAGGACCCGGTAAATACCTTTTTCAAATCCTTCAAAGCCTGTTGACATTCCGGAGTGTGTTTGAAGTTGTTCTTATTTTTGAGGAGTAAAAGGAAGTGATGGCATTTTTCTGAAGATCGGGAAATGAATCTTCTTAAAACGACCAGTCTTGTTGTCGACCTTTGAACCTCTTGCACACCTGATAGCTTGTCAGGGATGTCTTTGATGGCTTTAATTTTATAGGGTTTGAATTCGATCCCCCTTTGCGACATCAGGAATCCCAAGAATTTATGAGAGCTGCTCTGAACGCATACTTCTCGTGGTTAAGCTTCATGTTATGTCAAAGGTTTCTTGCAAGTGCTTAAGATGATCACCTGCATTCAAAGACATAACCAACATATCATGTATGTAAACTTTCATGATTTTCCCTATTCGTTTCTCAAGCATTTTTTTTTGCGAGCACCTGATAAGTGTCTCCGGCATTCTTTAACCCGGAAGGCATCACATTATAACAATATGTGCTGAAGTTTGTTATAAAGGAAGTTTTGTCCTGATCCTATGGGTTCATCTTGATTTAGTTGCACCCGGATTAGGCATCGATGAAACTCATTAACTCATGCTCGTTCACCGCATCGATCATTTGATCAATGTTTGGCAATAGGAACGAGTCTTTGGGGCAGGCCTTATTTAGATCCTTATAGTCTACAGACATGCGAAGTTTATTATTATTCTTTAGAACTGCTTCTACGTTAGCTAACCAGTCAAGATACTTTACCTCTCAAATTGAACTGATATCAAGAAAACAAGTAACCTCTTCTTTGATGAATTTAATTATGATCTCAGCAATATGACTTCTTTTCTGCCTTATCGCAAGTACAAATCTAGACCTGAGCTCGAGGTGTAATTGTGTCCCGAAATGGAACTTCCTCTCCAAGAACTTTTTGGACAATGTGACTTGCTTAAGTTCTTCTGTTGTGGATTTTGTTACATCTGTTTATTCTGGTACCTGGAAATATCTTGGTACCTGATAGGATTCTGATGACTCCACCCTCCCTCTGGTTGATTTCACTCGGCTCGAATAGACGTTGGTTCCTGTAATTGCTATGCTGCATGCTCTTTCCCTTTACTACTGAAAATTGAGATTGAGTTCATCTCCCTTGCTGCTAGTTGGTCACCTCTTATTTCTTTAATTCCCTAGGGAGTTGGGAAAATTGATGATATATTGACGGCAAAGCCTTCATTTCGTGCAACCATGGTCTCCCTAGGATAATATTATAGCCCATATCATCGTGTACTACCTCGAAAAGGGTCGTCTTTATAATCCGCTCAGCATTCGTGGGCAACAGGATCTCTCTATGGATCGTCACGCTTGCCAAATTGAACACGACACACGGAGTTTTGTGGCTGGAATGATACTTGCGGTCAGTTTGGCTTGCTCCAACACTCTCCACTGGATAATATTGGCTGAACTTCCTGCTACCACCAAAACAAGTTTAATGTTAAAATCTAAGACATTTAGAGAGATTACCAAGGCATCATTGTGTGGTAGATGTAGTCTATTTGTATCTTCCACTGTGAAAGTAATGTTGCCCTCAGTGACTTCCCGGAGTCTCCTAGTGTGGTTTACTGACACCTTCATCTTTTTTGCCATAAAAAATGTCACACCATTAATCTGGTCCCCCCCCCCCCCCCCNGGGGAGTTGATAAGTATTGATTTTGACTGCTTAGTTCCACTCTTTTACTTGCGTTTTAGCTAAGAAATTCTTAAATGCACTCCCGAGAACTAATGAAATGTGCTTTCTTGCAGGAAAATTAGAAGACGAGCGAAAGAAGTGAAAATCAACTCAAAAAGGATCAAAATTAAACAAGGACAAAAACAAGGCAAAAAGGGGCAATAGAGCGGACAACACAATATTGTGTGCGGACGCAAACTTTGAAGATGCAGTGATGGAATTCCTTCACAAAGTGAGGACTGCACAATTGTTTTGCGATCATAAAAGAATAGATTCAGAGCACAAGCATTTTGGAGCTTGAGGATGTGCGGATCGCACTATTATTATGCAGCCGCAAGATGCCAATGTGCGACCACACCCATAATTGTGCGGTCCGCAGAAAGAAGTCCAGCTCCAGTCCTAGTTAATTGTGCGGTCCTCAGAAATCCCACTAGACCAGTCACTCTCAAAGTGCGGACCACACACAGAATTGTGTGGTTGCACAACCTCCGCAGGGGAAATTTTGTCAAATATTTTCAGATGGGTATAATTAGACCTTTTTGTCATTTTTAGGTTAATATTTTTAAGTTTGGAGCCCCTAAACATTTTAGAACCGTTTTTATTTACTGTATTGGGTAAATTTTTACTACTTTAGCTTTTAAACATTAGATTTTCTTTCTTTAATCAATTATTATGCATTTTATCTTTGTTTCTTCTTCAATTTATTCATTTTCCATGAGTAGATAAACCCTTAGCTAGGGTTGTGACCCAACCCTAGCATGGTACTTATTGGGAAATTGATTTAACTCTTATTTATGATTGAGTTTATGATAATTAGCCTATTTCTTGCTTGAATTTGAGAATTCATGGTTGCAAACATTGGTTCATGCCCAAGTGACTTAGTCTCTACTTGAGAAAGAGAGATTAAGTCTAGGGAATCATGACTAACTAGGAATTGGGGTGAACTCAAGAGATTGATATCCCCAATTAAAGGGTCAAACCCAGAGACAGTAAGATCTGACTAGAGCATTTATCACTTGTTTCATGAAATACCCATTTGGACTTGAGAAAGCCAAATTGGGCAAAATCACTTAAACTACCGAGAGGTATAGAGTGAGTCAACTTGTGTGATTGCTATATTGTATCCCGACCAACCAACATGCCCTAAAGATCTAAATCTCTTAGGTAAATAACTAGGCGGAAGTTGCAACCCGAGATATTTTGTAATTTGAAAAACAACCAAAACGAAAAAACATTGTCTCTTAGCTTACAATTGCAATCAATAACATAAAAGTAGAAGTAGAAACAACAAACGATTATGTGGAATTGTAATCTAGGCACATCATACATTCACACTAGGTATATACCTAATCCCAAATCAAGCTCAATATGGATTCGACCCCGACTCGCGTTGGGTTTTTATTATTTCTTTGACCGCCTCACAACCTAAATTAGTTGTGTGAGTTTTGTCCGACATTAATTTTTGGCGCCGTTTCCGGGGAGAAAACGTATTTAGCTATTTATCAAGGTTTGTGTGCGATTTGACTCATTTTACTTCCGAGTTAGTAATTTTAGTTTTTCAATTGATTATAGGTACAAAAATGGCTCTCAACAATGATCCCCTAGGGAATTTTGATTGGGGGAGGAAGTGGACGATGATCAAGGTGATGAGGTTCATCCCGAACATAAAGCAAATAGGCGAGGTCGACCGCCTCATGACAACATTCCCTACCCTCCCCCGCGTCCACCAAGAGAAGCTGCACATCGAGTGTTGCTGAACGAAGCTTATGCCAACGCCATATCTCGCCCCACATTAGGGCGGGCAACTTCCAAATAACCAATGCGATGCTTACACTCCTTGAGCATGGGGATTTTTTACTTGGGATCCGAGTCAAAATGCTTACAAGCATCTCAAAAGGTTCGTGAATACCTGTTGGGGGAGCAAATAAACCAATGTTTCCGAGGATGTGCTGTTGTTGAGTCTATTTCCCTTTTCTCTACGGGGAAAGGCATTGGACTGGTTAGAGAGATTGCCCAATCATTCCATCCATACATGGGATGAGTTGGCAGAAAAATTCATTGCCAAATTCTTCTCTCTGGGGCATATGGCTACACAGCGGGATGAGATTCTTGCGCTCAAGCAAGAACCGAATGAGCCATTTGCACGAGATTTGGGAAAGATATCGTACCATGGTTAAAGAGTGCTCGAATACTGATATGACTGAGGCCATGATCCAACAAACCTTCTACAGTGGGATCAACACAACAAATCCATGTGTGGTAAATCAACTCTCTGGTGGGAACTTCATGACCACTCCATATGCCGAAGCATGTGAAATCTCGGATGAAATGGCTACCTCATAGGCATGGCAAAGTAGAGTTAATGTTCCTCAAGGTGACCCAACTTCCATTCATCTACACAAGGAACTACATGATCATGGGAAAACAATTGCCGAGTTGACAACCACAATGAATCAATTCGCCAAAGCTCAGCTTCAACAAGTTCAAGGGCCGAATCAAGTGAATGTGATCGAAGGAGTGAATATGGTGATGAATAAGAGACATCAAAAAGCTCAACAAGTGCAAAATCGTCTGGAACAATTTGTGCAAGATGATAGTGGGTATGACCAAGGTGATTTGTATAATGAGCAAGAAGAAGAAGTGCAATATGTCAACAATTATCAAGGCCAAAGAAATAATGCTCAAGGTCAAAATCAACAACAATGGAGATCACAAGGAAATTGAAACAATCCAATCCACCAAGGCAATTGGAGTGATGGTAACAACAATAAAGGTAATTGGGGGAATAACACTAATCAAGGCAATTAGAATAATCAAGGTAACCAAGGCAATTGGGGAGGCAATAATCAAAACAATTGGGGAGGGAATCGGAGGTCGGGTTTGTAAGGCCCCTGATATATCAACAACAAGGCAACCCGCCTCCATATCCGTCTCAAGGTTCTAATTCTTCCAGCATGAGATGGGACGAATTGAACACATGTTCAAACAAACGATGGAGAAAAATGCTGACTCCGATGCTCAATTAGCCTCCCACAACACTTCAATCCGTAATTTGGAAGTTTAATTGGAGCAAATCTCGCAAGCTTTAAACACTCGTCCTAAGGGGGCACTTCCTAGTGATACGGTGGTAACCCCAAAGGGTGGGAACAAAAAAGGACATGCATTGGTCGTAACCACTACGAATGGAAGAGGTGGAGATGCAACCACTTCAAATAAATGAATAATTATGGATGATGATGTCTTGATTCAAGAAGATGAGACTCCAAGTAATGTAGTCCAAGCTAATGAAGAAGTGAGAATTGATATTGATGAAAGTGTGGAGGAGACCCAGGAAGAAGTGAACCCGTCTAGGGAACACGTGATTGACATACCGGAACAGGTAGTTCCAAAAGGCTAAGGTACCATTGCCAAGGACTCCTCCTCCATACCCTCAAAGGCTCGCAAACAAAAATAGTGAGAACCAATTCACGAAGTTTAGTGACATGATGAAGAGTTTATCCATTAATGTCCCATTGGTTGAGGAGTTGGAACAAATGCCTGGTTATGCAATGTTCATGAAGGATTTGGTGACAAAGAAAAAATCAATGATGAGGGCTATTGTGCACTCAATGACTCCAAATTGGAAGATCCCGGTGGTTTCACAATCCCTTGCACTATTGGGAGTGCCGACTTTGCCAAAGCTCTATGTGATTTGGGGGAAAGTATCAACTTGACCCTACTCTGTGTTTAAAATTTTGGAAATTGGGCAGCCCAGACCCATATCTATGAGGTTGCAAATGGCGGATCGAACTATGAAGAGACCATTGGGTATTATTGATGATGTGTTAGTTCGTGTTAATAAGTTCATCCTTCCAGCGGACTGTGTAATTCTTGACTGTGAGGTTGACTATGAGGTGCCTATTATCTTGGGTAGACCTTTCCTTGCTATGGGGAAGGCTCTAGTTTCCATGGAAGCCGGTGAGTTCACCTTCCGGGTGGGTGATGAAAATGTTGTTTTCCATGTGTGCAAATCGATGAGGAAACCAAGTAGCAATGAAGTTTGTTCGTTTGTGGACTTAGTGACCGAAGTAATAGTGGATGATGCTAGTGGTGTGATGAATGTTGATGATACCTTGGAAGCTGTGTTGCTTAATCATGATGAAGATGAGAAGGAAGGCTTTGTGGAATATGTAAATGCACTACAAGGAATGGGGTCGTATAGTTATGAACCACGAAAATTGTCCTTTTGATCTTGAAAACCAGAAGACTCCTCCAACAAAGCCCTCAATCGAGGAGCCTCCCACTTTGGAGTTAAAGCCTTTGCCTTCACATCTTAGGTATGAGTTTCTTGGCCCATGTTCTACTTTACCTGTTATTCTTTCCTTTTTCTTGACTAACGTGCATGTACACTCTACTTTGGCGGTGCTCCAAAAGAGAAAGAAAGATATAGGATAGACATTGGCGGATATTCGGGGTATAAGCCCCGCCTTTTGCATTCACAAGAATATTTTGGGGGAAGATACCAAACCCTCTGCTGAACATCAAAGAAGATTAAATGAAGCAATTCAAGAGGTGGTGAAGAAGGAGATCATAAAATTGTTGGATGCTGGGGGTGTTTACCCCATTTCCGATAGCTCCTGGACCTCTCCGGTGCAATGTGTCCTAAATAAAGGAGGCATGACTGTGGTAACAAATGATAAGAATGAGTTGATCCCTACAAGAACAGTCACTAGGTGGAGAGTGTGCATGGACTATAGGAAGCTCAACAAAGCCACTAGGAAAGATCATTTTCCGCTTCCATTTCTTGATCAAATGCTTGATAAATTGGCCGGATGTGCTTTTTATTGTTTCCTTGATGGATACTCTGGCTACAACCAAATTCTTATTTCTCCTATGGATCAAGAGAAGAGTTCTTTCACTTGCCCCTATGGTACTTTTGCATTCTCGCAGATTCCATTTGGGTTATGCAATGCACCAACGAATTACAACTCTGCACCGCCTCTATCTTCTTCGGATCCACCTGAATACCCTCACTGGATAACACGTGCCCCAAGAAACCTATTGAGCCAAACCAAAACTCACACTTGGAGTATTTTGCATAAAGCTTCTCCTCCCTCAATCTCTGAAATACAACTCTCAAATGTTGAGCATGCTCCTCCTTGCTACGAGAGTACATCAGGATGTCATCAATGAACACAATAACGAAGGAATCCAAATATGGCTGAAATACATTGTTCATAAAATTCATGAACGCTGTTGGGGCATTGGTTAGCCTAAAAGACATCACCAAGAACTCATAATGACCATAACGGGTCCTAAAAGCTGTCTTAGGAATGTCTGAATCCCGAATCTTTAGCTGATGATACCTGGATCTCAAATCAATCTTAGAGAACACCTTGGCTCCCTGAAGTTGGTAAAATAAATCATCGATACGAGGAAAGGATACTTATTCTTGACTGTAACCTTGTTCAACTGCCTGTAGTCAATACACATTCTCATTGAACCATCCTTCTTCTCCACAAATAACACTGGTGCACCCCAAGGTGACACACTAGGCCGAATAAACCCCTTATCTAGGAATTCCTGAAACTGCTCTTTCAATTATTTCAATTCCGCGGTGCCATATGATATGGTGGAATAGAAATAGGATGAGTGCCTAGCACCAAATCAATACCAAAATCAATATCCCTATCGGGCGGCATGCTTGGCAAGTTTGCAGGAAACACACCCGGAAAATCACGGACCACAGGAATAGAATCAATAGTGGGAGCCTCAACACTGACATCTCTAATAAAAGCCAAATAAGATAGACACCCTTTCTCCACCAAGCGTTGAGCCTTCAAGTATGAAATCAACCTACTAGGCACATAATCAATGGAACCTCTCCACTCAACCCTCGGAAATCCCAGCATCGCCAAGGTCACGGTCTTAATGTGACAATCTATGACAGTATGACATGGAGAAAGCAAATCTATGCCCAATAACACATTGAATTCAACCATACTAAGCAATAAAAAATCTATTCGGGTCTCCAAACCCCCAATAGACACCACACATGACCGATACACGCGGTCCACAACAATAGTATCGCCTACCGGAGTCGACACATGAACATATGTAACTAAGGACTCAGGGTCATATCCAGAAAATGAGCAAAATATGATGAAACATAGGAATATGTGGAACCAGGATAAAATAAGACTAAGGCATCTCGGTGACAAACTGAAACAATACCTGTAATCACGGCATCTGAGGCCATAGCATCTGGTTTGGCTGGGAGTGCATAAAAATTGGCCTAACCTCCACCTGATCGACCTCCCCCTCTAGGGCGGCCTCTAGATTCCTGACCTCCACCCCTTACTGCCTGGGTGGGTGGTGAAGTAACTGTAGCTGAAGTCGGGGGCTGACTCCTCTACTGAGATGGACCCCTAAGAAAAAAAGGACAGTGCCTCCTTATATGCCCAAACTCTCCACATTCGTAACAACTCCCTAGTGTGGGGGACGAGGAATAAAGGGAACGCCTAGCACCGGGATAACTGATAGAAGAACCTGGCATGGAGAAACCCTGAACGGATGGTGCACAGGATGAGCTCTAGGCTGGAAGGGCACTGAATGATGAGTGGCCCGGACGAGAACTGTGGGAGCCATGCCCCGATGATGCACCACTATAACCTGGGCAAGCTTACTGAGCAGGAATAAATGGGCGACCTCGACTATGCTGAAACTAGCCTCTGGAGGGAACACCACCAAAGCTACCAGATCCCCGAGGCCTCTTGGCCTCCCTCTCATCTCGCTCCTGGCGACGAACTGACTCAATCTCCCGGGCAATATCAACAACCTTCTCAAA
Organism: Nicotiana paniculata; assembly: GCA_005239505.1. Lineage (NCBI taxonomy): Eukaryota > Viridiplantae > Streptophyta > Magnoliopsida > Solanales > Solanaceae > Nicotiana > Nicotiana paniculata. The sequence goes on from ML324315.1 coordinate 53,592, forward strand.
AGTAGCACCTGACACCCTCTATCTGGTCATAAGAATCCGAAGCTGATATATGAGGCCATCCACGAACCTCCTGATCCTCTCCCTATACATGGGAACCAACCAAACAGCATGACGCGCTAGCTCTGAAAATCGCATCTCATACTGCGTCACATTCATAACATCCTGATGCAACTTCTCAAACTGCCTGCGCAGCTCCTCCCTACGGGAATGTGGCACATACTTCTCCGAAAACAAAGCGCATAACTGCTTCCAGGTAAGGGGCGCTGCACCAACAGGCCTACGCCTCTCATAAGCCTCCCACCAAGTAAAGGCAGCTCCTGAAAACTGGAAATTAGTGAATGAGACCCCACTGGTCTCCAAAATACTCGTTGTATGAAGATTCTTTTAACACTTGTCCAAGAAACCCTAGGCATCCTCGCCCTCTGCACCACTGAAAGTCGGAGGCTGAAGTCTACCAAACTTTTCCAATCTACAGTGCTCGTCATCAGGCATGACTGGAACCACATAGTCCTGAGCAGGCATAACTAGCTGGGCTGGAGGTGCCCCGGCGTCTAAAGTCCCTGAACAACCTGCTCAGGTGTACGAGCAGCAGGAGTTTGAGTGCATCATCCGTCCTGGGAAGTAGCTGTTGTAGAAGAAAAAATGACTGATTGAGCAAGACTGGTGCACATGGTCAAGATCCGAGCCAAGGTCTCCTGAAGACCTGGGATAACAATAGGCACAACCGGTGCCTTGGCTGGTCCCACTGGAACATCTGCGGCTGGAACCTGGTCTGGAATAATAGGTGGGTCTATGGGTACTGCCCCGGCTGCTGCATAGGCTACACCTCTACCCCTACCACGGCCTCGAACCCTCGTGGGTCCAACTGGTGGCTGATCATCCTGCCTGGTAGAGCGTGTCCTACCATCTGTGAGAGAATGAAACAACAAAAGTTTAGTTACCAGAATCAACAGATTCCCATGACAAGAATTCAAGAATGTGAGATTTTCCTAAGGGTTCTGCAGCCTCTCGAAGATAAGTATGGACGTCCCCGCACCGATCTGCAACCTCTACCAAACCTGCTCAAGGCTTGTGAGACCTATGTAACCTAGGCTCTGAAACCAACTTTTTCTGACCCCAAACCACCCTGGTCGTGATGGCGCCTATCGCAGTACTAGGCTAGCTTATTCGTTATTCATAGCATAAAATAATTCTTTTCAATAAATCATTTACTAATCATTTCGTCATAAATCTTTCAATAAACACTTCAAAACAAGTGGGAATAAGCAAAACATAAATTCAATTGTCCGACCTCAGCTGTCACTAGTCATGAGCATCTAGAATACAAGTCGGATATAGTATACTCAATAACAAGAGAAGTCTAATAAAAATAAACACTAGAAGATAGGAAGGAGAAAAGCAAGGTTGCGGTCGTGCAGCTACCTTGCTAAGCTCCGGAATAAATCTGAGGAAGAACATCAGCACTTACTCGGATGCCCTAGCACCTAGACCTGCACACAAGCTGCAAGGAGTAACGTGAGTACGCCAACTCAGTAAGTAACAATTATAAATAAAGTCTGAGTATAGTGATGAGCAAAAAAAAATTCACGTGAAGTTCACAACATAAAATCTCAGTGAAAACAAACAAGACCAAATCAGTATCCAATACAAAAATATCTCGTAAAAACACCTTCGATTATGAAACATTTTCAACAGTTTCAATAGAAGCTCAATATAAAAATAAAGTGGAAATAGTGATTTCATAAACAATCCCCTCAGGCAAAATATCACTCACAAACAGCCCCTCGAGCAAGCCTCACAGTCACTCATGTATCCCCTCGGGCATACCTCACTATCACACATGCCTACCAATCAATCGTCACTCGGCACTCGCACTCAATAGCTACTTGCACTCACTGGGGGTGTGTATAGACTCTGGAGAGGCTCATTCAGCCCAAACGTTATATCGCTGCACCGTGCAGCCCGACCAAATATCGTTGTGGGATGCAACCCGATCCATATATATATCCTCATAATTAGGCTCTCGGCCTCACTCAATCATCAACCTCACAAGCCACTCGGACGTTTCAGTAAAATCAGGGGACACAACCCAAAACAACTTTCATATATTTAAATATAGAGTAATGAAACTGAATTACACAGTAAACAGGAAAAATCATGACTGAGAATATTCTTTTTGTAAAATATCCCTGAGGGTCCAAATAGTATGGCACAAGGTCCCAAACATGGCGTTCTGCCCAGATCATAAGAATTCTTTCTAAAACATATAGCAATTATAAAGCTTTAATCAAAATATGCAACTCTATAGTTGCTACGGGACGGACCAAGTCACGATCCCTAACAACACACACCGACACGCGCGTCACCTAGCATGTGCGTCACCTCAATATAGTGAAATAGTAAGAAATTCCGAGGTTTCATACCCTCAGGTCTAGGTTTACAATCGTTACTTAGAAAATCTACTCCGCAATGCCCTTGCCACTCGACTCGGCCACTAATCGCCCCGAATCTATCCAAAATCAGTACTATATTATTAATATATGCTAAAGGAACAAAACCCACATAAAATTTATCAAATTAAACATAAAATTTCCGAAATTGGCCTAATCCGACCCCCGGACCCACGTCTCGAAATCCGACAAAAAATATAAAACTAGAATCCTCGTGCACTCACGAGTCTATCCATATAAAATTCATCAAAACCCGACATCAAATGACCATTCAAATCCCCAAAATCAACTCTCCAATTCTCTTCCATTTTTCTCCCAATTTTCACCTCAAATTCCAAATTTAGATGATAAAAATCAAGACACAATCATTGAATTTAATCAAAATTAAGCGAAGAACACTTACCCCAATCACTCCTCTTAAAATCCTTTCTAAAATCGCCTTCTCCCGAGCTCTATATTGAATTTTGGAATTATGAACTCAAACCCTCATTTTTTGAATCTTTTAAATCTGCCCAGGTAAGCCTTCATCGCGATCGCGGAAATAGCCTCGCGATAGCGAAGCACAAACAATGTTGACCCTCATTTAACCTTACGCGATCGCGGAAACCTCCAGGCATTTGCGAACCTGAGCCACACACACCTACGCGATCACGACTTGCTACACGCAGTCGCATAGAGCAATCACTTCAACCTTTCACCGGCTCACTTCCCTCTACGCGAACGCGACCATGGCCACGTGTTTGCGAAGATTTACATCACACACATACACGATGACGACCTCACCTCTATGATCACATAGAACAACTCCATCTCTGCCCCAATTAAGCCTACGCTATTGCCATCGCGACCTCTCTTCCCGATCGCGAAGAACAACTCTTCTGCAACAGAACACCAGCAAAATCTGCCAACTTTTCATGTCCAAAAATGTCCCATTGAGCGTCCGAAACACACACGAAGCCCTCGCGACCTCAACCAAATATGCAACCACATCCCATAACATCATTCAAACTTAGTCGAACCTTCGAATCACTCAAAACAACATTAAAATACCAAATTAACCCAGAATTCAAGTGTAAGGATTTCTAAACTTCCAAGATTCACCAACGATGCTGAAACCAACCAAACCATGTCCAAATGACCTGCAATTTGACACAAACATCACAAATGGCACTACGAACCTACTCCAATTTCCGGAATTCCATTCCGACCCCCGATATCAAATTTTCCACTACCGATCGAAAATCGCCAAATTTCCAATTTCGCCAATTCAAGCCTAATTCCACCACGGACCTCCAATTAAATCCCGAACATATTCCTAAGTCCAAAATCACCTAACGAATCTATTAGAGACATAAAAACCCTAATCTGAGGTCGTTTACTCATAAGTCAACTCTCGGCTGACTTTTCCAACTAAATATCCAAAAGAGACTAAGTATCTCATTCCACCTCAAAATCACTCTGAACCCGAGCCGACCAACCCCACACAGCAAAATAAAGGTGAATCACAAATAATAAAGAAAAAATAGGGGAAACGAGCTTAAAACTATCGGAATGACCGGCCGAGTCGTTACATTTTCAAAGCCATTTTGAGGCACCTGAGAGTCCCAACAGTGCTATAATACGGAGGAATATTAATAGCAAAACAAGAATAAACTAAATATTATGAGTTATCATGTTCGTGATATTACCAATTTAATATTAGCTATCTTAAATTTAGCCATAAATATATATATAAAAAATCAAACTGCAATACCACAAAATTAACATTTGAAAAGTAAAGTTTCTCAACTTTTACTACTATGCAACTTTTCTAAATTGCAAACAAACATCATGTAAAATGAATTTTGTTGGCAATTTAAAAGTTATCAAATTTTTCTAAATTTACTAAAATGTGTAAAGATGTCAAAAGTAGTAAATAAAGAGCCAGGGGCGGCTCAAGAACATGCGGGGCCTAAAGCTAGAGTTTAATATGAGGCCTAAAATTTTAAAAAAAAGTTGTAAAATTATTTTTATTTGAAGTCTATTCTTCTACCTTTTTGATATACAAAATTGTTAATAATATTTTTGATAATCAATTTTTTCTAATAATTCCTTTTTCAATTGATAATTTAGCCAATTTAGCATTTAATCTTTCTTGAGAAATTGTTGATCTTAGATAAGATTTTATAGAGCAATAGAAGTATAGAACTATTGGAAGACTAAAAGTATTGTTGAACACTTGAACTAATGAAATCTTGGAGAAAGAAGGTAAGAAAAAATTTCAAAGAGAAAGACAAAAATATGTAGGGGTTTCTAAAATATGAAGAGAATGGAAATAAGAAAGATTGACTTGGACAAATTAAGAAAGAGAGCAATTTTTTTACACGTTATCTAACGAAGAAGTAAAAAGTGATAAATTGAAACGTTAGGAAAACTATTCATCTACCCATTTTTAAGTAGGTTAAGTTATTACTTTATTTATATATCTAAAACACTTTTTATATTATTAAAATTAATAAATATGATTTTTTTAATTACCTATAAACTTATTATATTTATAAAATGCCCCCCCCCCCCCCAAAATTGGGAGCCTAAGGCACAAGCCTTACCTTCCATAACATTGAAGCCGGCTCTTTTAAAGAGCTAAATAAAGGGAAAAATTATATCATGTGCCGTATTTATATCTCAGTATAAGGAAAAAAGAAAACTCCTGTAAATACAAGTCACAAGCTCTACAATATTTTTCAACCGAATCTAAATACAACTGTCAAGAAACAATAAGTACGGTTGACATAAGCAGGAAGGTGACCCCGAAACCTGCGAACGCAGCAGCATGTTACCTTGAGTCTCCTCAGCAACGATCCGAGCATCTACTAACAACAATTACCTGGATCTGCACACCAAAAATGTGCAGGAGTGTAGTATGAGAACACCACGGCGGTGCCCATTAAGTATCAAGACTAACCTCGGTGAAGTAGTGACGGGGACTAGTCAAGACATAAATGTACAATGACCGAAACATCATATCTATCTAAATATTTTTCGATATAATTAACGGGACGATCGTATAATACGGAAGAAAATTTAATAATTACGATCAACGGACAACATAATAGAAATACGCAAAGAGAATGGAAAAAATGCAAGCCAAATTTCGAGAACCACAACCCAATAAAAATCTAGCAACTCAGCACTGCATCAATTTACTCATGTCAGGCCTTAGCCAATAAACTCAATAAGACTGGTCAAACCTTCGAGTGAAAACCTTTAAATGGTGAGTTTATTTTGAAAGCTTTAAAGATATAATCATTTCGGAATAGAGAAATTTCTTCTTTGAAACATACTTTCTCTGAATGTATATTTATATATTTTTATAAAGAGAATTCTTTAAAACATAGTCTCTTCAAAATACACGGTGTTCAAATATACTTTCCCAAATACTGCTCTTTCAAATATCGTCAAAATACGCGGTGTTCAAATATACTTTCTCAAATACTGCTCTTTCAAATATCATTTTTCTGCAAGACAAATA
>MDKI01242568.1:0-38766 GCA_005239505.1 Nicotiana paniculata
ATATATATATATATATATATATATATACAATATTGTATAAATGTGTATAAACACTACCTGTACAAATTTACACTAGAAAACACCTTTTTTCCATCACCACATTACAATTTTCGGTGATTGCTGGTGTTGAATTTTTCCTGAGGTTTTGGCATTTAAATTTGGGCTTCACCAGTAGCAAAGGATGAAACAAAAACTAAGAGAAATAAGAAAACATGAGACGAGATCGCCAGAGATGCTCTTTTAGGTAAGATCTGAAAGTTTTTGGACTGATATTCCAAATTTTATTGTGGTTCCTTAACCTCTTTTGGTCAATTAACTCAAAAAATGAAATCTAATTGACATAAAATGCGAGGATTATCACGAGTGTGTACAAAAAAATTATGTAATTTTTAGGGAGGACGAAGAGAGAGGCGAGTAAAGAGAGATTGAGTATGCTGGGAAAGAAGAAAGAAGAAAAGAAAAAAAATCCTAGAAGTATATCTTTAATAATGGGGCTAAAGACTAAAATATTTCTTTCAAATTATATATAACTTGGGCCAAACCGGATAAGGACTTAAAACCTAGGCCATTTTTAATTGGGCTGCCGTGCCAAGTGACTAAATACGTAATTCTTTCTTTAAATAAAGATTAGTTTTTTTTTTTTATTCTGGACTTTGTCCAGTCATGAATCCTGTTTTACTGTTCATCTCTTTCTCTTAACCTATATCTTAACAACTATCGTCTTTAACCACACGCTAGTCATGACTGTTAAAACATCCTCTTATCAAAAGGAATTTATAGCAAAGCCACTTTAAATAAAGATTAGTAATATATATATATATATATATATAATATACTGTGTCTAACAGATCCCGCGTCAGTGCGGGTATAAAGCTAATCTAGAAATAGGGAAAAACAAAAACAAATAAATAAAAGCACGCAAAAATGAAAGAAAAACAAAAGACAAAGGACAAAGCGAGAAGGAAATAGAATTCAAATCAGGGGTAAATTTGGGTAAACAAATAATTGCCTCGTTCTATTTACTTAAAACTTTCTAAAACCCTAAACCCCATTTTTCCTCAACAGAGTGGATAGTGAAGGAAGCATGAGACCTCCAAGAGGACGTGGTGGCGGAGGATTTAGGGGCGGCAGAGACGGCGGCCGCGGCGGTCGGGGCTTCGGCCGTGGAGGGGGTCGCTTCCCTCCTCGTGATGAAGGGCCTCCTCCCGAAGTAGTTGGTACTTTTTAACTCTCCTCTATTTTATGTGTTGCTATATGTAAAATAATGCATTGAAACAAAAGCTTTTTGAATATTGAAATGCAGAGATTTCGTCATTTGTGCACGCATGTGAAGGAGATGCAGTGACTAAGCTGACAAATGAGAAAATCCCATACTTTAATGCACCCATTTACCTTCAGAACAAGACCCAGATTGGAAAAGTCGATGAAATTTTTGGCCCCATTAATGAATCTGTAAGAAACCCTTTTTCTCCTTGTTTTATTTTGTTATTGTAAAATTAGAAGTTGGGATTCAAAATTTGTTGATTTGATGTTACAAAATATGATGGTTTTTTTCCCCTTTTTGTGTGTGTTTTCTGGTACAGTATTTTTCGATAAAGATGATGGAGGGAATAATTGCGACTTCATATTCATCTGGTGATAAGTTCTACATTGACCCAGCTAAGCTTTTGCCACTGGCCAGATTTCTTCCGCAGCCCAAGTATGTGTTTACTCGTCTTGCTTCATACTTTTAAGACTTCATATAGACGTTTGGCTGTTTGAACTAACTACAATTCTCCTGGATAGTTGAAGGTTTAAATACCATTTAAAACATTATTCTGGATTTCGGCTGTTTAAATTAACATATATCCTGCTGTTGTGTGTGCAAATAAATTTCTTTACATTATCTGAAAAAAGATAAACTAATGCAGGTCTGTCTTTTTTATACGTTTTTAAAAAAAAATCATTTATTTTCGAAATGCCGTCTTCTAGGTATAACACTACTGGTTATGCCAACTATTAGTATCGTAAACTCTAATGGATGCAGGATGAAGTAAGTGAAAACGCACTGTGAATAAAAGGAAGTTTATCTACCAATCTATCTACTACAGTTTAATCCGAAACTAGTTGGGGATCCCAAACTAGTCGGTGTTGCCTATACGAATTCCATATCCATTCATGCTATTTAGACCCATTTCATTCCATTTTATCTATTGTCTCTGAGCCGAGGATCTCCCGGAAACAGCCTCTCTACTCCCTCTAGGGTAGGGTTAAGGTCTGTGTACATTCTACCCTCCCCAGACCCCACTGATGGAATTTTACCCCACTGATGGAATTTTACTGAGTTGTTGTATTTTCTAGAGAATTCATTTTGTTAAGACTATTTTTAAGCTGGCATCAACTTGTTTCAGCCTGTTATTTCACCTAATTGTAAATTCCTCTATTATTATTATTATTCATTTTATTATTATTATTATTACCATTATTATTACAACAACAACAAGCCAAATGAAATCTCACAAGTGGGGTATGGGAAGGGTAAAGTGTATGCAGACTTTACCCCTACCTAATTAAGGTAGAGAGGCAGTTTTCGAATGACCCTCGACTCAAAAGAAGTGAAAATGAAGCAATAAACAGACAGTAGCAACAACCAGGTAATTAGACATAGGCGCAAATGGATTACTAATACGACACTGTACAAATAGATTCATTGGTGCCAGAAATAATGACATAATGTGAAATAGCAAGGGGTTAGGCATATCGAAATACAAGACTGGTATTAATACTACTGGGATGCCTAGACAAAACTCTAGATTGTCTGTCAAACCACAACCCTCGACCTCCACAGTCATATCCTCCGTAAGTTGAAGTAGCATCCTTGCCTAATCACCTCACCCCAGTACTTCTTAGACCTCCCTCCTCTTACCCACCATGTCAACCTCTCACACCTCCTAATTGGAGCATCAAAGTCTCTTCTCTTCACATGTTCGAACCATCTCAACCTCGTTTTCCGCTACTTGTCTTTTATTGGAGCCACACCCACTTTGTCCCTAATATTCTCGTTCTATTCTTATCTCTCCTGGTATGTTCGCACATCAATCTCAACATCCTCATTTTCGCTACTTTCAACTTCGGAGCATGAGATTTCTTGACTGGCCACCACTCGACAATCGGCTCCATACAACATGGTCGGTCTAAGTACTGCTTTATAGAACTTGCCCTTAAGTCTAGGTGGCACATTCTTGTTACACAAAACACCAGAAGCGAGCCTCCATTTCATCCATCCGCTCTAATACAATGTGTGACATCCTCGTCGATCTCCCCATTACCCGCAGATCCAAGATATTTGAAATTATCTCTCCTGGGATGACTTGTGTATCCGGTTTCACGTCCACTTCTGCTTTATGAGCCCCGACACTAAACTTTCACTCCAAGTACTCAGTCTTTGTCCTGCTCAACTTAAAACCTTTAGATTCCAAGGTCTCTTTCCACACCTCTCGCCTAGTATTAACCCCATAACACATCTCATCAATCAGCACTATGTCGTGTGCAATTAACATACACCATGACACCTCTCCTTGAATGGACAAATAAAAATGGGTTAAGAGCTAATCCTTGATGCAACCCCATCTCCACTTGGAAATAGTCCGAATCACCTCCCACAGTCCTCACCCGAGTCCTAGCTCCATCGTACATGTCCTTAATTGCCCTAATGTACGCTACAGGAGCACCGCTAATCTCCAAACATCTCCATAAAAACCTCCATCGGGACTTTATCACTGGCTTTTTCTAAGTCAATAAATATCATATGCAACTCCTTCCTCTCCCTATATTGTTCCATCAACCTCCTTACCAGATATTATTATTATTATTATTATTATTATTATTTTAGACTTGTTAAATGTCATTGTTGAAGCTAATACTGTAATTTATCATGAGTTTAGGAATGAATTCATTGACAGAAAAGTTGTATTTATGACTTTGAGTGGAGAAGTTCATGTTTACGCTATTCACAAATTACCGTCCAAAGAAATAATCATGTTTCATATCATATCCTATTTGCTTTTCTTGTTTGCACTTGGAATGCTTGTGAATAACAGGAAAGCTAATATTTCCTCCCCTTGTAGGAGAAATATTCCTACCTTCCATATGGTTTATTTGTTCCAAATGAATATGCCTATTAAAATCAAGTATGGTTATAGCAATATGATTTAGTATGTTGTGGTCTCAAACTCTGCCTGATAGACTTTCAGAATTTCAAAATCATTTAGGAAGATGTTTTAAAGTCATCATATTTGAGATGTGCCTTGAGAAGTTTAATCACATCCAATGAGAGCGAAGTTAACCTGAGGCTGGAAGGATATGCTTATGTATGTCTTTTTTAGCGAACATGTAGAAGGTGTGTTCTTTTGGATTAGGAGGAAATCCTCCTTAGAAAATTAAGGACTATGGCTTTGTTGCTCGAAAATATAAGGTCTATGCGGCTACCCAAAGAACTAAATGCATTTCAGAGCCATGTTCAGTTAATACTGCTACATCTTTCTTCAATATTGTGTTTTTTCTGTTTGACATTTAACTAAATCTGAAATCTTTAGCAAACTTGCAGAGCGTGTTCATTCAGATGACAACAACAAACTCTACCTTAATGTTTAAGAGAATACAAAATCTATGTTTGACAGTAAACTAATTGAACTGCAACCATGTTTGGTTGATACAACCACCTCTTTCATATTTTGTTTTTTTTTCTGGTTTGACATTGAACTGAATCTGAATGTATTTCACTATTATTGCAGGGGACAGCATCAAGCTTCTAGAGGTGGAGGACGTGGTGGAGGAAGAGGTGGGGGAAGAGGCGGTTTCCGTGGTGGCGGTTTCCGTGGAAGGGGTGCTCCTCGTGGTGGTAGAGGACCTCCTAGAGGTGGTCGTGGAGGCGGTTTTAGGGGTAGAGGGAGATTTTAGAAGCAACTGTAATATTGTATTCAATTTCAGATATAGTGCTTGGGATGTTGTTGAATCAATTGTAGGTGAGGATGTCAGTACAGTTATGTTTGTGGAATTAGCTCGTTTTCATTGCCACTGAACTGGAACCAGTTGAGTGCCCTTTGCCCGCTGAGCACCCATCACAATCAACAGCAGTATTAGTTAAATGCATTCTACTAAGCATTCCTTCAGTTGACATCATGCTTCATTCAGACTTTGGATCATAATGAAATTCTTTTTTTTTCCCCTCTTGTTTTATTGATCAGAAGCATTCAGTGCGGATCTTCTTTCAAAGAGACTTTTCAAATAGAAGAAAGAATAGAAGCTTTCCCTCCCGGTTCTCACCTCGCATCTACTTATTTCGGGATGAAGACATGTCGACTGCCTTGTATCAGGTGAAGAGAAGGGGGTGGTAGGCTTAGTAGGGCTCGAACCTACAATATTACCGTTATCCTCGATCTATCTACAGTATTTATTACTCATTTTAAATCATTTTCTCAAATCCAATAAAATATGCATCAATAAATATGGGTATCATGGTAACTTATGCACTTCATTTATTATTTCTTAAGGGGCGTGATTATTTTCTTTAAATTAATTTTATTCTACAGTGTTCTCTTTTGCTAGTATGACAGAAAATGCCTTTTGAAAAATGTTTTTTAGTGTTTGGTTAGTGAATGAAAAAAAATATAATCTGAAATCATACAGTATAAATTAAAGTTTAGTACTTAGCATTAGCAAATTCAAGTGTTTTAACCAAAACTTTGAGCATTTAAGAGTAATAATATCTGATTCAAGAGTGATTTCAGTTCCCGAGTCTCTCGTACTTCTCAAAGCATGTGATGCACATGAATTGAATCTAGAAATTGATTTCATCCAGATGTGCTGTAGTATCTGCTCCTTGCCACAGTAGATTGACATGCTCTCATAAACTAGCATAATATTAAACTATGTTGCGTGGATTCTCCAAAACAGCTGCTGCATCCATGTCGGATCTTTCATAGATACACTATTTTTGGAGGATCCGACATGCGCCCATCGATATTTTCGGAGGGTCAGAGCAACATAGATATTAAATGATCTTTCATGTTTTTTCAGGCAACAAAAGGTAGAAGATGTCTGGGTGATTGCAGTCACAGCTTTGTTCTTTTGGCTGCTGCAGCTAAATTTTGAACTTGAACGGGCTGAAATGAGAAGACAACTGGGCAGGGTGGTTTCAGGGGTGAGAGGATTTATACCATATAAAAATACAAAAATAGCTGAACTTAATATTCCAGGAAGATATCTACAAAAGCTTGTAAATATTTCTGGTTCATTCTTAGGAAAACAATAAGGTCAAAGACAATTATAAAACTTTGTTTGATTAATAGTAAAGAATAAGACCAAGAAAAGTGGCCTCTTCCATTGCTTTCAAGCCATCTTGTACTCATAAGAATGAAGGTGTACAACATTTATTTTTCTTTTAAAAGGTCAAGCAAAACTATTGAAATGATTACATTTTTGTCAAATTTCGCACAAGTGCAGAAATGAATATGCAGAAGTATATGAAGTCCATGCTTTAGAGTTTAGAGTATATGTTTATTTGAAGAAGAAGAAGAAGAAGAAGCAATCGTCGCCTCATTCTTAGGCTTCCCATCCCCTTAATGTTGTTGCTCTGGCAACACGGTTGACGCCTAGGGTGAAGGCACCCATTCGGAGATCGCAGTTGTGAGTCTTGCACATATCCTTGACATCTTTAAAACCTCTGTTCATGTATGCCTTTAGCTCAGTGTTCACTCTCTCCTCATCCCACATAAAACCTTGGATGTTCTAGCATTGCAAAATCATCCAAAAGTTAATATCAATATGCTACGAAAACAGAACTACTAGATATCAAGAGTTATTGACACCACAGTTTGGCTGGATTATGAGAAGATATGAAGGTCAAATTGATACCTGAACCCATTCAAAATAGCTGACAGTAACACCTCCTGAGTTTGCAAATATGTCTGGCAGAATGACAACTCCTTTCTTTGCCAAAATCTGCATGAACAAAATTAGTTTAACTTTTGTTGTTCTCTTGTCCTGTGTTTCATATAATAACTGAACTAAAACACTGACCTCGTCAGCTTCTGGATCAGTTGGATGGTTAGCAGCCTCAACGATGAATTTGGCTTTAATGTCTTTTGCATTATCCCTTTAAAGAGATTTAAATGTATCATAAATCTGAAATTACAAGAGCTTGTTAATAACTAGTTTTATAGAAATAGCATGAGAAGAACCTGTTAATTACTCCGCCAAGGGCAGCTGGTATAAGAACATCGCAGTCTTCTACCAGTATGGAATTAGGTTCTATTGAATCCGCGCCATGGAAACCTTTAACTCCGCGATTTTCTTTCACATGTTTGAGTAGACTTGCTATGTCGATTCCATTTTTGTTCTTTATGGCACCTGTTATGTCACTTACTGCAACAATCTTACCACCTTGCTCAGCAATGAGTTGTGCAGCCCAAGAACCAACATTTCCAAATCCCTGAAATGAGAGAAATCGTATCAAATTCCAGACCTATCCAACGAAAGTACTTTCTATATCCTTTTGTATCTTTCCTTACCAATCAATCAGCTAGTGTGGAATTAACTCTGATCATTTTTGTTTTCGAGAAAAACAGAATCGTTTTCGAGATTAAGTTTCTCCACACTTGTTAGTTGAATTAAGGGCACTAACCTGAACAACAAAACGCTGCCCAGCGATGCTCTTTCCATGGTCTCTAAGCAGTGCTTCAGCAGCAAAAAGAACACCCCTACCAGTAGCTGCATCTCTGCCTAGAGATCCACCAAGATCCTGTTGTCAAAATGTTGAATTTCTCAAGTTAGTTAAACCAGTACAAAGATTGTATAATTGTGAGTCAAGCTAGAAAATACAGACCATGAGAATAGGTTATCATCAACTGAAAGTTTATTTACACTACTCGGATCGTGTAAAATGAACTATGGAGTGTAAAGGATCGTCAATCAGAAATCAGAATGTTATTCATACTTACAATAGGTTTTCCAGTTACCACTGCAGGTGAATAGCCATGAAACTTTGAGTACTCATCTAGAATCCACGCCATTGTCTGCGTAAAGCAACACTTCAGTTAGATCCATCCGTAGCATGCCAAAAGGTTAAGGGGAAATGACACTTTCTCCTGTCCGATAAAATGCTATGCCTGGGACATATATATACCTGTGGATTTGTTCCCATGTCAGGTGCTGGAACATCTGTATGAATTCCAATAAGGTCATGTATCTTTTGAGTAAATACTCGAGTAAGTCGCTCTAGCTCAGAGATGCTTAAGTCACTGGGACTACACCCTATTCCTCCTTTAGCCCCTCCATATGGTATATTGGCAACTGCTGTCTTCCATGTCATTAGCTGTGCTAAGGCATTCACCTCATCCGGATCTACCTACATTACTCATAACCATTTGAATCAGTATCAGACATTGTTACATTAATCAAAAACATGATCTTGAATTAAAGAAATTAAGTCGATCAATCTTGCCATTCGGTGTAGTTCAGTCAAGTTAAAACAACTAACCTCAGGATGGTATCTGATTCCTCCTTTCATGGGGCCTCGAGCATTGTCGTGTTGTACCCTGAATCCAATAAAAGTTGCCAATGAGCCGTCGTCCTTTGGTATTGTACATTCAACCTGCAATATCAGTCAATAAGCACAGCTTACAGAAAAATGAGAAAAGCAACTGCAAATACAAGCATAATAGTGCAAAACACAACGGTTTGACAAAACAGTCCAGCACCCAAATGTGTGATCTAGCCGTCAATGAAATGGTCTGAAAGACTAAACTATGGGAGACTAGTGTCCAACTCTCATCAAAGACAAAAATATAGAGGTGATTTATTTTGGCTAAGCTCTGATGGACAGAGTAATTCGGTACCTGTATTAGTGGAGGTAGCACTAGATAACAGTCGAAGACCATATTATAAAAAATTCTCTCACGTGTTAAAGTCTAGTAGAGAAGTAGAAATTTAAGTAAAACTCAGGATGTTAAGTACAATGTCCAAGATCAGCGCAAAATTTAATCTGTCCAGTTCTTAGAATGGCTAGATCATATATAGGAGGTGCATAATGATCAAAGTGGCCAAATTACTGAAAACAAAAACATGTCGGATGTAATCAAAATCTTGGCACCCAAAACAAAGATGTATTGCAGCAGCCAAATGGAACAAAGAACTCAAGAAAAGAATTGGGAAAAGACAAAAATGGAATGATCAGCAAACCTTAATCTCCCTAAATGGAATGAGAAGACACTGTTCAAGCTTGGAATCCAAGCCTAGCAAACGAGATGCTATCTTAAAGTTTCTGTTGGTTGCTGCTAAAGCGTTCATGATTCTTCAAACAGTTTCCTAAACAAGCTTGATCCCAGAAAGTTACAATCTGAAACAAGACAAGAACAAATCTGGTCAACTCTTGGTAATGTAATTTGAGAATGAAGCAATAAAAGTATTTATACTTGTGTTTATGAAGAAGTTTCCTAATAACTTTTGCTTATTTTCCCATGTGGAAGGCACTGACATCGATCTTAATTTCAAAACAATCCTGTCATCAGCACGTACCCTTCTTATCCGTTAATCCCGAATTCACATATACATAGCTTGACATTTTTCATGGCTGATGACAGCTAGATTATTGCTAAGCCAACGCGTGATAACCATACAGCTAATTAAATATTTCAAGATCTTCATCCTACAAGTATTCTCTAAATTTTGGTAAGTTAGGTCATATGCATGTATTACATTCTGTCAGCATTTTTTAAAAACATTTAGACAAATACAAAATATCACTTTTTTTAACTTGTCTTACTTTTCGGGGCGTTCAAATCGAACCGGAAAATCGCACCAAATCGAAAAATTAAATCAAAACGATTAAAAAATCCGATTAGGTTTGGTTTGACTTGATTTGGTATTGAGTTAAAACCCAAACCAAATCGACATATAAACATTTAATTTTAAGACTTTACATTGAATTTTCTTTGAAAAATATAGAAATATTTGGGGTCCTCTCATGTGTTAACCTTGAAAGCGTACATTGACGGAAAATTATTGATAGGCGAATAAGAAAATAACTATCATGCGTTACTAACAAAATTTTCCCATTGAAATATTTTAATACATCATATGTTTGTCAATTTTTTTAATATTTACTAAACATATATTCACTTATCAAAACTTTATCTTTAACTTTAACAAAGTAAGATTCAAATAATATTCATGTAACAAAAAAAAACTCGAATAATCCGACAAAACCGAACCAATCCAAACTGATATAGTTGGCTTGGTTTGATTTTGATAAAAACCGAACCAACCCGATCTATGTACATCCATATTTACTTTGATTTTACGTGTCTTTCATAATTTTCACCTATTTTATTGACATATTAAGCCGCACCTCTGGTGCCTATTTTGTCAGCATATATATCAAACCCAAGTTGCAACAGGCAAAGATTAGTTAAGAATTATTTTTTTTCTTTTTTTTTAGTCTATTCGTCTCCAAAATTAACATTGACTAATGACTCTTCTTCCATTTTGCGGTTTCGAGGCTGCTATAAAGGGTCATTGTCTACGTTATTAAACCATTTATTATATTGGAGTATTATTAGATGGTCAATTTTTTTTAGCGCTATTGGCCCACGAGCTTTATCGAGCCAACGCACAACTACATTAAAAATAATTGTCCAAATATGCCTTACCTAGATTTTGCCTCCACCATTTAAGGTTACTCTAAAAATTGAGAGCATCCTTGTTGGAACTCTGACCTCAAAGAAACGGAGAAGCCATTTCAAATTTGGAGTATTGGCTAAAGGGGCCAATAAGACATTAGTTTTACTTCACACGAGACCATGTAAAGTATATAGACATGCAAATTAAAGAGTTTAGGCAGGGGCAAAGTAAAATTTTATGTGTAAAAATTCTTTAAAATTATAAAAATAATAATTATGAACTTATAATTTTAAAAATATAATAAGTTCAATGCTAAAATTTTTATAGTTGAACCCATAAAGTTTAAATCCTGGATCCACCTCCGGAGGAAGGGGGTGTCATCTTACACAAGATAATTTCTCATAATTCTTGTGACACCTTTAGGAGTAGTGTGGTCTGTTTAGTAAAATTGGCCTTACTAGTTATAACCAAGAACATTCATCTATATTCGACTATAATACAGCTAGAAACAATATATATCCAAGCAACAAGAAGATACAATTTCGAGTTACATGTCAATTACATGTACACTTCACGTGTAAGAAAGAGTAGATGAACTGTGTCCTACTTCACTTAAAATTCAGCAATCACAATCTCACAAATCCACCTTTACCCTATCCATTGTCACGAATGACGAAACCCTTTATCTTGTGTCAAGATTCAACTTTTTACCATTTTTGTTTGGAGGGGTATAAGGGTTGTTTTGACCTTGCCTTCCTTTATTTCGGGGCATGTGCTTCGGGATTAATAATCTGTTTGATCAATCTTCTAAAATCTGCTTATTTTGAGAAGCGATTTTTTTTAAAAGTGCTTTTCAAAAAAGTATTTTTGGTGAGAATCCATTTGTGTTTGGCTAACTAATTTGAAAAGCACTTTTGAGCAGTAATAAGTGTTTGACCAAGCTTTTGAAAACTGCTTCTAATTGTGTTTTCTCAAAAGTGCTTCTCGGAAAAGTCCTTTTGGAGAGAAGCTACATTTTTCTGCTTATCAAAAACTGCTTCTACTTCTTTTCAAAAACACTTTTTTTCCTTCTAAAACCTTGACCAAACACCTCAATTTTTTTGTCAAAAGCACTTTTGAGCAAAAAAATACTTTTGGCTTAAAATAAAAAAGCTTGACCAAACAGACTATAAATAATTGAGATGACCACATTTAATAGCTTATTGCAAAGTTCTCCATTTGACTATAGCGGAAAGCACTATGCTTGTATATCAATACCAAAAACAGAGGAACCATCATATTAAATAGTGGTAAGAGCACTTATAAGAACATTCAAACTACACAACAATATATTCAGTAAAATTCTATAAAATAGGATTCTGGGAGGGTAGAGTGTACGCAGACTTAACCCTTACTTTACAAAGATAGAGATATTGTTTCAGACGTTATATGCTTATTAAAACAGGCAGAAATCTTAGCATACCTTAGGTACAGCAGTAAGTCCTCTGCAGCCCCGCTAGTTTCTGGTATGCCTTTAAGCAAGGAGAGTAAAGCAATACAAATTCTTTTCACAAGTCTGCCTACAAAATTTATACACCTGAAAAAAAAAAAAAAAAAAAACACAGTATCAGAATCAATTCCTCCAGAATCTTTGTTGCCAAACTTCCTCTTTATTCATACAAGTACTTTATATGAAACAAGTGTATGTTGGCAGGGGCAGATCCACCCTTATGAGGGGTAGTATGACACCTGTTCGATTAGTAAAATTATTGTATATTTATGTGTAAAAAAATTTAAATTAGGTTAAATATATGATCCTGCCACCCCATCCGCAAACTAGATAAATGTGTCATGACTGGTAGACCTTTTTGAAAGCTTTTCTCGTGTGTAAAATTCAAGTTGGAATTTATCTTGAACCTTGTCAGACTTTTACTTTTTGTTGTGTTTTTTTATTTCTTTTCTCCCTGTCATTTTCCTTTTTGGCTACCTCCCAATTTCCTATTTGTCGTTTATTATTTTTATTGTTTCCCTCTATTCTATTACTTTATCTATGATATTTAGCAAGAACACTCAAACAAGAGCCTCCAAAATTTAAAAATTTCGTAATATAAGCATTTCTCTTAATCTCAAATCTTTTAGTTTTCTTCTTTCAAAATAAAAAAAACTTGGGTCTTGATTTAGATTGAGATCAAAATTAATTTATAATTTTTTTTTATAATATAAAAATTTGTGTTATTCTATGATTGATAAATACAATTTAGATCTCTTTAGTAAAATGATTATGATGAATATTTCACAAGCATTAGATTTATGATTTTAAGTTTTGAGATCTTGTAGTTCATCTAATTTCTCATTTACTTATAGGGTATAATTTATCTATTGAAGATGTATTTTTTCTTATTCTGATCGGTGGAGCTCCCTTATTAAAGATTTTATTTTACTTGTGCAAATTTATTTTTAGCACACAAAAAAATGTAGTTCCCTAGTGAGAATATTGATTTTATTTGTATTATTAATAATGAAAGTGTGATTCCTTCTTTAAAATGTTAATTATATTTGCTTCTTAATGTGTTGGATGTAATTTTTTATACGACAATAATAACAATAAAATTCCATAAGCAGGGTCTAAAAAATTGACGTAATTTTTATATTTACAAATAAAGTGCTTATTAAATTGCCCAAATAAACTAAAAAATGAACCGGACAATCGTTCTGAACAAACTATATATTAGTAGTTATTATAAGGTGTACATTAAAGAAAATTTTAACACCCGCTGCCTTTAAATCTTAGAACCGCCTCTGTATGTTAGTACAAAACAACGTCATAGTTCATCCCTTCACTACCCTCAAATCCTCTTCACATTCATGTACACTTAATGTAAAGACAAAAATATCCAATTTTTATCAAGAAACTAGTTTCTGAAGTTTGTACTAGTATTTTCTTAAAAAGTAGGAACAAATAAAATTAGTTCTAGCATGGGGTATGATAGAAAAGACAAATTTATTTAATTAAAATAAAGAAAGAAAAGATTTATATAGGAATATGAATATGATGCTCATGTGACACGGTGGGGGTGGGGGTGGGGGGTGGGCTTAGTTCACATACAATCTAGCAGTAGCATATATCAGAAGCAGCAGCTGGTGAAGGGAGAAGAAGCTAAGAGAATCATAGTGTCATGCATCAGCTTTCATTAAAATACCACCATAAGTGTTTAAACAGAGAAAAGAAGAATAAAATCCCTCTATCAAACTAATAGAACCACAAATCTTTTCTCATAGCGAATACTACTACTGCTACGTGAATCCGATGCAATGCCCACGTTCCTCTACTTTTAGTTTTTATAATCACTTCTAGGTGAAGTTAACAGGGTTTTTGCATCCGTACCTATTTTTTGTGTCACGTTTTAACTTATACGCGCTTTGTAAAAAAAAGTACATCCGTACCCGCTTTTGCGCATAACTTCAGCATGCGGGGCTGAAGTAGCAAAGACAATCACACAAAACTTCAGCATTCTAGTAGACGGGCCTGAAGTAGCTTGCGAACTTCAGCTCTCGTAAATGGGGAACCTCGGCATACGGGGCTGAAGTTTCCAAGTTATAAAGACAACAACTTCAGCATACGGGGTTGAAGTTCCCCAGTTTACAAAGACAAAACTTCTAGAGCTGAAGTTTTGCCTTTGTAACTAGGGAACTTCAGCCCCGTATGCTGAAGTTGTTGTCTTTATAACCTGGGAATTTCAGTTCTAGAGCTAAAGTTTTGTCTTTGTAACTGGGGAACTTCAGCCCCGTATGCTGAAGTTTTGTCTTTATAACTGGCGAACTTCAGCTTAACTGGTGAACTGCAGCTCAGCGAGAGAAAGGGGAGCTGAAGTTATTTAAAAAGTGGGTATAAGTTAAAAGTTTTAAAAAAAACGGGTATAGGTTAAATGGGGACGACCAAATAGGATGCCCCGCGCAATTTTTACGAAGTTAACTGCGTTCAAGCCCACTCTTTGTAAGATTTTAAGTTTTATTCTTTGATATTTATAGTGTAGTGTGATAACCTAGAATAAATAAATGGTAAATAATATACTATTTATTTACATGATGGTTTAATATGGTTATTGCAAGTATATATATGGAATAGATGAAAGGTTCCTTAATTAACGGTATAGCATATATGTCGTACTTGAGATTCTTTCCATTTTCTTAAGGTTAATGCACTTTCCTTTTAAACAGGGGAAGCGAGATTTTGTATTTATTGTACAATTCTTAGCAGAGCCAGATCCATAATTTAAAGTTTATGAGTTCCTGTCACAATCTAAAATTACTATACTATAGTAACTGAATTTACAGTTAGATATTTATAGATATTTAATAAATTTTTAATAAAAACAAATGATGCATGTGGGCTGAGCCATTCCCATCCCAAGTGGTGCCCCGATTCGGCCTGGCCGGTCGGGAAGATGTGCCTGTGAATTAAAGAAAGGAGGAGGTCAATCAAAAAAAAAAAAAAGAGATGTTAATTAATCAAAGGTCCAACTGATCACCACGCCTGTATTGTAAATATGCAGTTACGAATACCCTTTCTGAGACATCTGACTGTGTTACTTTAAATATAAGGTCTATACAAAAGTTACTGGATTTTCGGGAACCCATACATTATACTCTAGATACGCCCCTGGCTCTTAGGGGTAGTAACTTAAGTTTGAGAAAGAAGAAGAAGCGATCAAGTTGTTACAATGTTGAATCACGACAATATAATGATCATCAAAAGCTAGCGTTACGTTAAGGAAGAGTTAGGGTTATCCTCTTCGTATGTGTTTCATTTTGCCACCTTTTTTTGACATTGTCTATGCCCATTGATGTAAAAAAGAATGGTTCGGAAACTATTCTAAACTTCATTACTCCACTTTTCTTCCTCTTTATCTATAATTTTTTTCTCCATTCTTTCGAAGACCCATCATTTACATCTCACTAACGACAAACCCAACTCTTTTATCTCACTAGAATTATTTGTTTGAGCTATATAAAATAAAACCGAAATCATAAAAATTATTTAGTTGCGCCAAAGAAAATAATAGGTTGTCCTTTATTCTTTCTCTGGAAATTTACTTCAATGACAAATCAATATTTTTTTTTCTTTACTACATCACTTTTGAGCAATTCTTTTTTGCTTTGGAATTTTTACTCATAAACGAGGACAATAGTATTGGTAATAGGGTTTTAAATTTTCTATTATTTACATAAGAAAGCAGGGAAAATGAGACGAGTGTTCTCACCGTTTTTTCACTATATGGGAACAAGCTCTGTATGATTTATTGATTTCTCAATTGGACGTCAGTGGCTTGGTAGTGGTTCGGATTTGGTGGTTTCTTCGTGATGATTTATTTTAGTTTGATGGTTATTTGGCGGTTCAAAAATGGGAAAATATGATGAATATGAAGATGATGGAAGAAAAAGCAAAAAAATTACATTTTATAAAAAATGACGGGGCAATAGATGTGTAGTGCGTGAGCATCACTGCCTAACTAAAATCTGGTCTTAGTCACGTGGGGTGGTGATAATTTCTCTTTGAGCAAGTTCAAGGGTTATAGGACCCTCGCAAACTTAATGTATGTAGTTGGAAAAATGGGACAAGCAAATAGGGTAATTATGTATTCTCACCATTAATCAAACGACACAACTTTCTTCAAAAAATTATTTTTTAAAACTTAAATCAAATCCAGTTCCAAGTAATATGTGACGTGCAAAATTTTCGAATCTTAGAGATTTGATGATCATTATGTCGCGTAAGTATTTGGTATTACATTCAGGAAATCAGAAAGCACTACTAGAAATTTACTAAAATTTATCTGGCAATTTCCGACCAAAATCCGTCGAAGAGTAAACCGTCCACCAAACCGTTCACATTTGGTCGGAAATGGCCAAAACAAATTTTTCTCTTTTTAAAAATAATTGAACCGACCCAAGTTGGTCGGTGAGTTTAGTGCAAATACCCTAGAAATATAATTTGCATACATAATTTCAACATTTCGACAGAAATTGGTCTATCAAGTCAAACTTTGACTTTTCTGCAAAAAATTAAAGATAAATGAAATAATGTTTGACAGTTTTCGATCGAAATCGGTCGGAAATTTAACCTGGAATATATTTTTTAGTTAACTGACCAATATCGGTTGGTACTGAAGTCAAACTTTTGGTCAGCCATAAATAAATATATAATTCATTTTTTAAATTACAAAAAAAAATTATAATTTCTGGTTGATTTCGGTCGTAAAGTTAAATAATTAATAAAAATTAAATAATTCCGACAACTTCGGTCGATTCTTTTGTGTAATATTTTTTTCCCTATCTTTTATATAGTACTTAATTATTTGAAATTTACATTCAAGCTTAATATAATTAATATCCTAAAGAAAAATATAACACTATTATTTTTTTTAATACAAAGAATAAACTTACTAAAGTATTTTTTTAATCTTTAATTAAATAGTACCAATAATTTGTTAGTGTTTAGGTGTCACACTCGATCGCTTAGACATTTGGCATCAAGATTTACTTACGGACTCAATAATTCGAATCATCTAATCGCTTAAACTCAAGTGTGATTTAATAGTCATATCAAATAAAGTGATTGAATGTTTTGTCCTATATTCGAGTAGAATTGGTTCACCAACTAAGATCAGCTCAAGGTCTTGAACGCACTACTGATCAAGTATAAGAATAAGGCAAGCAAGTGCATCATACGAAAATATAAATTTCTAGAAGTAGAAGAATTTGATACGCAATAGGAGTTTATTCGAACTTGTTAATACTCTCTTCTAGCAATTACAATATGATCGATCTATATATAACATGAGTGTGTATGTATGTATATATATATATATATATATATATATGTATTAAGGGTTAAGGGTTTTCGATTGATGAATTTGTCACGACCCAAAATCTCAACCTGTCGTTATGGCATCTAACACATTACTAGGCAAGCTGACAATCACATAACAAGTACGCATTTGAATTAAAGACATGACTTAATAACTTCAACAGTGGAAAGTCTCATAAATAACTGATAAAAACAACCGCAACTCAACTACCACAATCTCCAAAATCCTGGTGTTTACTGAGTACATGAGCTACTAATTGTCAACATAGTCCGAATTTCTCGTACAACTGTCTAAGAAAAATAGAACAATACTGAAATAAAATGAAAGGAAGGAGAGTGAAGGTCTTCTGACGTCATAACAACTACCTCGAATCTCTGAACAAGTACTAGCGCCACCCTAGCAATCACTGCATCCAGATGTACCTAGATCTGCACACGAAGTACAGAGTGTAATATGAGTACAAACGACCCAATATACTCAATAAGTAATAGGATTAACCTTGGGCTGCAAGTAGTGACGAGCTCAGAAAGATACATTCCAAGTTAAAATAATGTCAACACAGGTATAACAAGATAATGACAGTAATAACTCAGAGAAACGTCCATATTCAGCTCGTACATACTATAGAATTTTAGGCATGCTTTCAAGTTCAACAATTTAAGCCCATCACTGATAAAATATGCCAAGTACAACTAGCATGAGGAATGTTACATCTCTATGCCTATATGTCAAATATGCATGTCAAATATAATGTATCACGATGATAATCCCAAGTACTCACACTCTCAGAGTGCGCAATCTGTCTATCTCATTTCCCACTCATCACACACAATCACTCAGCACCGTACGGGTGTGTGGCATGAATGCTCTCACCAAAGCACGTGTATATAAAGCACTATACCTGCGGTCATGATGGTAGGCTATAATCTCATATTTTAGTCTCTTATTGCACTCCAATTTACTGCACTTTAATTGTGTTTGAGCTTTAATCGTCAGTGTTTTGTAGTTATTTCATGTTTTATGCCTCGTAGGAGTAATTTCTGAGCTATATAGATGTTATGGAATAAATTCGAGTGATTTGGAGCTTTGAAGTCTCCGTAAAAGGCCAAATGAATAAGCTGGGATCGCGTTCAGGGGTCAAGGATAACTTCTGGACGTCAAATTTAAAGGAAAAACAAACTGTTGAAAGAATGCATTAGTGCGGTGCACTAGGCGACACACATTGTGACGCATTAGTGTAAAACTATGTCGGTAATTACCAACTTCAGAGACTTGGTTTTTTGGGGTCTGTCAGGAAAAATCACTAATGCTACGCACCCTGCTACGCACAATGCGACTCATGAAAAGCAATAAGTTTGCAAGTTTTCCTATTTCGGTTAGGAAAAGGAAATTTCATCTAGGCCCGACCCTACTTGGTATAATACATGGAAAATCGGCATTTTATGGACTTTAGACATATATTAGACCTAATGAAGCTAAGGAGGAGGTGGAGAAGCAAAATCACAAGGATTTGATTCAATCTTCGCTCAAGACACGAGTTTGGATCGTTTTATATTTTCCTTTGATTTAAACATATCTGTGATGAATTACTCCATGTATGTTGTTGCGTCCAAATGCACACGCAAGTATACACGGTCGTCAAGTAATAAAGTGACTAAAAGTCAGATGTCAAACCCACGAGTACTTGTGATTAACTGTTAACTAAATTAGACTATCCTAATTATCTGAACAAGAATTAAACCCAAAAGTAGTGATGCTAAAGTAACTAACTAAAAAGAAAATAAATAATGGAATTTGAACAGAGGAAGATTAGATTTTTATGTTATCACTATAATGAAAACGATCTAGGATTATGGTCTATCTAGCGTTCCTATTGTATTCTTCAATTGGATTGATTAACTAATTTATCTAGCTTATTGGTTGACATGTTTAATATTGCTCATAAGAATCGTCGAGTTCTTACTCGCCTATTCAAGCTAACCTAACGCCTATATGTCTATGGAATTATAACTAACAATAACGCATCTATAATTCCTGTAAATCAACCAAGCAAGGGAATTAGGTATATGTCTATCCTAACCACGAATCCATTCCCCGATGCCCAGGTTCAAAAACTTGCTCTACTCAATCCTATACGCAATCTAGAATTCCCACTTTAGAGTTCAATTCTAGATTTGTAGATAGTATTTAATTGGTGATCAAGGAATCTAATAATCAAGCACAAGATTGAATAAATAAACCAATACGATAAATCAAGAAATCAAAATCAATATTCAAATAACAATAGTCATGAAAGAACCACAACCCTAGAACATGAAGTTTTAGCTCCACATAGACATGGCAGCCAAACAACAAGTCATACAAAGAAACATAAAAAAATACTTCGTTTGGTGGAAGAAAAGATGAAACCCGGCCTCCACGGCGGCTCTATGCACTCCCTAGGTCAAAAGTCTGTCCAAAGTTCAAAAATAACGTTTTTGCATATATTTATACCAAGTAGGGTCGGGCTCAGACGAAAGCACCTTCTCCCGCGCAAATAAGACTTTGGCTCTGTAAAATTTACACAAGCATGCTGCCCGCACTGTGCGACACGCTGCGCACCGCGTTAGTGGACGAATTCAGGGACTTTCAATTTCAAAAATATTGGCCAACATCCTTTGTCCCCCAAATAAGCATACATTCCAACTAATTGTGAAATCTCTTATGCCAAAAATTTGCATTCTAAATTATCACACGACATTCTTGTTATTTCCTTGACAATTTTATCTCATTTTTTCTATGTATACTCGGTCCTCAACCCCGAACGCGATCCCGGCTTAATCCCTTAGGCTTTTACTCAGACTTCAAAGTTCCAAATAGCTCTAATTCATTCCATAATATCTACATAGCTCGGAATCACTCCTACAAGGCATAAAACACGCAATTAGTGCAAAACACTAGCAATTAAAGCTCAAACTCAATTAAAGTGTAGTAAATTTGAGTGTAATAAGCGACTAAAATATGTAATTATAGCCTATCATCAACACCCCACACTTAAACTATTTCTCGTCCTCGAGCAATCAAACTACACTTTATATAGACACGACATTTTTAAACAATTCTTCTAACTCATCACACCAATATTATTTAAAATAGACTAAGCACAAAAGTGTAACCTCTTCACCTCAAGATTCGACTCACAAATACCACGCATTATTCACAACTCACTCACTTACTCTAACATAGAGGTCAACGACATTACTTTTCCTTCATGAATCAAGTGCCCTCACACAACAAAAGAGAGTAGTTCCATACACAATACAATTTAAGAACAATTTGGAACTCAAGATAGAAAGAATTCACCCACTCTCAGAAATAACATTCATATGCCACAAAAGACGTACCATAGGCTTGCCAGTAATGTACTACTCTACTAATCGAGCTCATCCAATCTAGGATCAAGTAGAACTTTAATTGGTTGTAATGTAGGCTACGGGACAAGTATGATACATTTAGATATAATAGCGACTACACCTCCCTAAGAACTTTAATACATACACTTCAACATTTAAAACCCCACACTTATGTCAAATCATAACTCAACTTTCACATTAATATACATTAACTTCCTATTTCTTTAGGCACAATTACATCAAAAGTCACCACTTATCGAGGAATATTTGCACTACAATACAACTATTTTTTTCTTTCTTTTTTAATTCAAGTGGCTCTTACTTTTTCAAAACAGTGCACCTTTCTCCTTATTTCATTAGTTCCACTCAAAAGCTAAACCACCCACCCCACACTTTAACTTTTACAAAGTTCATACCAATTCAAGTGCTCATGAGAGGTGAAAAGGTTCAAATAGATGGTTAATTCAAACAAATGAGTAAGGCTTGTAATGTGGTTGCCAAAGAAACATGATTACAAGATCAAAGGGTTAACTACCATACATAACAATGAGGAGGATAAATATATATATCTGGCTCAACAAAGAAATGCCTATATCACTTCCAAGACTGAGCAAAACTACTATTTCACTTTGCAAACACACGGGGCAAGTTCTAGAGATCAAATGATATGCACAGAATAACACACAAACCTCACACACACATGGCACATAACTCACTCAGGATTGGACTCATCAAGACACTCCAGTCAAAACAGCTAAGCAAAGTTAAGATCATATAATTTGAGGTACTTATATAAGAGTAAAAAACTGAGCCTATACGTCACAACTAAAGTACTCACTATTCTCAAGGCATAACAAAGTCAATAGATATTGCTTCACGTCAAAACATAGCACAAGGTTTCCTACTAATAACAAAATGAAAACTAACTATACCCGGTTCAAACAAATCTTCGGAAAAGAACCATGGCACAAAGAAAAACCAAGGGAAAATTACACTACCTACAAAGAAAATCTTTTTGTCCTTTTTCTTTAGACTTAAATCCCTCAATATAACTGTCTAGAAAATCCATCATCGGGAAAAGTCTAAATTTTCTACTTTATTTTTATTTATTTTTCTTACTTTTTTTAAATTAAGCTACTAAAACTACTACTACTATACTACACTATTAATTCTACTAACTCTGCAAATAAAAAAAAGAAGCTAGCTACTAATATAATTCTATACAAAGCACAGAAATTCTTCCACCCCACACTTAAAAAAGTGCAATGTCCCCAATGCACAAATATCGCAAAAATAAAAAGGGTGAATAAGAAAATCCCTGAAAGGCCAAAGGCCGAAGCAATCACGGCTCATGAGGTACTGAGACTTCCCCCAGGCATGGTCCTTTGTGTGGGAACCCCACACTTAGTTCTCACCATCTGGCTCGCATTTTGCGCATCTTATGGCCTTACTTCCTATACTCATAATCCTACAACATAAAACAATACTACAAATATATAAAATAAAATAAACCAAAAATAAACAAAAATGAAAGAAAGTAGTAAAGATGGGTTGCCTCCCAACAAGCGCCTGATTTAACGTCGCGACACGAATTGAACCACTTTTAACTTATGAATTGAGCCCCTAATTTGGATTCAAGCTTTCTGTTATGCTCGCTGGACGGTGAAACCAATTTAATTGGGCCAAACAACCAATATCGTATTTTACACTTCTTGGCCTTCGAATGAGGTATGTAATTCTGTCTCTCCGGCTCGACGAATTTAAGAATGTAGGCACCCATTTTAATAAGATCTTCGTCCAGTCTGTGATTCCGGTCAAACTAGGTTTGCCTGATTTTCTCCTAAATTGATTCTAATCGATTCTGCATGCTCTTCTTTCCTTATTTTTGTCTGATTGATTATATTTCCTTGTTTGTTTGTTCAATTTATACTACTATCTAAACCCCTCCTATAATCTCCTTTGAGGGACCGAATCACTGCTATTATTCTCACTATTATCCTCTTTCTCTCACTCACTCACTCTGTTACACTTGAATATTTTCTAAAACTGTTGAATTCTGGGATGGCTGAAAGCCAGGGCCATTAAACGACCTCCTCCGGTGCAAGCACTGCTCTAAACCTTTCTCGAGGCTTTTGTGAACTCTGAAGCATCGGAGACGTGGGGTTCTTGCTACTAAGCTCTTTAATATTATTTTGCTTGTATAATTTTGCTACTGGTTAGTGCTTTTAACCCTTGCAATGTTAATTTTCTTTCTTTCCTTCTGTGTACCTATATGTGTTTGAATTATATGAGTATGATTTAGTTGTGAATCCCTGATATTGAACTATTATGATAATGCTCAATACTCCTTTGAGATCCTATGATAGTTGAATGCATGAGATAGTTTACTGTTTTGTCCTTAGTTTGTGTTAGGCTAGTATGTGTTCTTCATTATGGTCTGCACTTCTATGTTGGTTCTTTTTATCTTCTGGAATCAGTTCTGTACCTCTAGCATCTGAATATTCTTCAGTTTTGAGCTTCAATGCGTGCCTATTTTGATATGAATCTGACTGTTGTGACTATATGTTGTTAGTTATAGAATTTTCCTCATACCTTGCTTTAGATACTACTACAACTCTATGGAACCTCCCTCTACTTTGAATGAATCATTTAGTGCCGAGTCATGTGTCTAATCGATTGTTCTTTGTGTACTAGCCACAACTATATGGAACACTGCTTTAAGGTTTACCCTAAACATGTTTCCTTGCTATCTTGATCCCTAGCATCACTTAGAATTTTAAGATAAACATTCCATTTTTCCTCTTATGTATGTTAATGAGTAACTAACATACTCTTTACATATCCTAACTTTCTGTACTATGACCTATTCTCCATCATGTTAGGTTTTCTCGATATTGACCAAGCTGCACCATTGATATGTTAATATGATATTTGGGACTTTATTAGAACTTTCATGCTAGAACTGTTATTATACTAGATTGACATTTGAAATCCTTCAGGTTGGTGCTCTATTCTAAATTTGTGTGGCATTGTGCACTCTTGTATGTTGAACCTATAATCTTAGGAAAACCTGATTCCCATGCCTCTTTCAAAAATATTTTTTGCCTAATGTGCTACGTATTTGAATTTGTGATATCAACCATGTTCTTTGAGTTTTTGTTGATTTTCTTTGCCTGTGTGTTCTTTGTTTAATCACCCTGTTAGGTATGCTTCTAAATATAAGTGCACCTCTTCAAATTCTATCATTTGATCACTATTCTCTCACTCTCATTTGTCACCTACCCTATTTTGAATCTACCACCCTTGGCCGGCTGAAAGCCAAGGCCATCAAAACTCTCTATTGAAATCCCTAGTGTGAGCACTTCTCGGGGTCCATTTGAGACCCTTGTGAACTCTGACACACTAGGATTTGGGGTTCTTTGTCCAGTCTCTTTACTATTTGGACTTGGGCTATTTCTAACATGCAAGCTGGTTTGTTTAAGTCGTATAGAAATTTGTGATTGTTTGGATTTGTTTTGAATTCCTCTATGACTGTTGGGCTTGTGCTAATAGGCACAGTCCGGTCTGGATCTGGGCATGCTATTTGAGAAGAGGAGTCTGCTGAAGGCCCAATCGAAACTGGGTATCTTTTGGGCCTGTTATAGGCCCACTATAACTTCTTATGTAATTTTTCCTCATTCGGTCTGTAATAACTTCGTAATAAACAATTGGGGTGTTAGTGAAATTTGGGGACACGGGTATATTCTAATGTTTGCATAAGGGTAGAAAACATGCCTATAGAATTCATATGACTCTCTCTTGTTATTTGTATTCAACCTGCCATATATGCTATTCAGATTTCCAAGTACACTAGTATAAATCATGTCGTTAGAGTAATCACACACTCACTCAACGTGTTTACTATCAAAACATAAGCTTAAGTACTCTATTTGTTCCCCACGTGTACTGCTATGTGTTATTGGACAACATGTTTATATGATCACTAATGCCTATCTAGAAAATCATGTCTATAGGACCTTAATAGACTAATTAGCTATTGTTATTATTATCACACCGCCCCGCCTAGATAATATCCCTATAGGTGTAAAATATAAAAAATCAGGCTTGATTGTCAATTGCTAGAGATTTCGCCTATAGGATATTATTACTTGCGTAAATTTGTTTATGAGATTAACTTGTCAATGCTGGACTCCCAAACTGTCTCATTTCTTAGCTATGCCACTACCAGAAATCATGCCTATAGGACAATGTCACCTTTCTAAGGCGCATATTTATAAAATCAACACTAATAGTTCTAAGCTTACAAATTGTTTACTGCCTCCTCGCAAAACCAATCAAGAGTAATAACATTGCATATACGATGCTGGAATTCAGAATCACTTAGAAACCATGCCTATAGGACTTTAAGTCTTAATTCTGAAACTATGCACTTCCTAAACTGCCCGCGTGCATTTGTGTTTATGTGTGGAGGCAAACTTGGGCCTTTATTTGTCTTTACATGAAGTCCTACTTGTTTTGAATGTCGCCTAGTTTTTCTTATATTTTTATTTTGAGCAGCCTAGATAAGGTCTAGAACCATCCAAATAGAGGTCTAAAACCTCCTGGACCATAGGTATGGGACGGGTAGTGCACGCGTAGGGCACGACTTAGAATTGAATTAGAGTGCTTTTAGGTAAACAACTTTAATATAGTAATCGAGTAGCAGGAGATAGTCTATGCCCGCTGAATAATATGAGTAACACCCCATCTCGAGGGAGTTACAAAATACTATTTATGTTGCACGAGGTGATCCTTTAGGCTAAAAAACTTAGGACCTCCCTCTTTTCTTTCTTTTATATTAGAATCAAAAAATAGTTTTATGCCTCTGTTCGAAATCTTTTATAATAGAATTCTTAAATTTTGTGTTCTCTTCGTTTATTTGATGGCATAGACTAATCCACATAGTTTAAAGTTCGGCCGGGACCCACAATTATGGACCTCGAGGAGTGCCTAACACCTTCTCCTTGAGGTAACTTGAGCCCTGACCCGATCTTTGGTGATGTAGACTAGTTAAACCAGAGTCATTTGCAAATAGGTGCCCTAACGCACCTTAAAAATCATTAGGTGTCGACTCTCCTCTTTTAATACCCATTTAAAACAGTTGCCACACGTTGAAACCCGATTTCGCGAGAAAAAGGGGCGTGACAGCATGTCAATTCTGCTAGGGATTTACACTTAGGCTCTTACTGTAGCGAATTTGGCTTATATGGATTATTATTCTTTGATAAAACGTGCTTCCCTATTCCTTTTTTATTTTGCTACTACATGCACATCCCTCTCCATTTTCCTTTTATTTATCTAATTAATTGTTACATGCATATCTCTCTCTTATTTTCCTTTTACTTGTTATCTGCAAATCCCTTCCCTTCTCCTCCCTTCCTTGCTTAAATTGGTTATAACATGCATATCCCTTTCCTATTCACCTTTATCTTCTCTAAACTACTCTTCATTTGTTTAAATATTTCTACATCATGTCTCTCCCACCCCTACTCCCTTGCTTACTTTATTACATTCCCTATATTCAACGAACTAACTTCTTCTTTTGTCTTTCTTTTTACGTCTTTTATGTTTTATCTTAATACTGCATTTATTGCTTTCATATATTTATCATGCAAATACTTGGCAACATGTTATTATCTTTGCATAAAGCATGCTCCACGTCATATTCCACTCGTGCCTAACTAATAACATAGCCGCACTAGATGAGTGTCCGTGCTCTTCCAAAATTATCCTTTAAATTGGAAAGGCTTATTTGCGGTAAACTAGTTGATCAACGGTGCAGTCGACAGTTTCGTGCCTTTCCCTCTCAAGTTGTCCACTTGGGAGTACCGGTCTAGACCCTTCTACAAACCTCGCTCCAGTATCAAATGTGCATGCATCATGTCAAACCTAGTATGGGTTAGAACGTTGTCCACGTGATAATCCACTACGATAAGCCTTGTCCAAAGTGCGACGGTATTTACATAATACCAATGGATACTATCACGTTATGTGCAGTACTTGGAGAAAACATGCCGGTATGTTGATCATTAATGTGTAAATAGCTAGATCCGGAGGAGGAAAGAGCTAAATCTATTTGTTTTGCAGAAAATGAGGCACGAATTCCCCAGGTTCGGCATGGTTCAGAACATCCCACCTTTGCTTCTTGATTGGTGGAAGAACCTCTCACCTAGTGACAAGAATCATGTGAAAAGGTTCCTTGGTAATTTACCTTCCTTATTAGACATGCAGCCAAATAATGCATTTATTGAGGCCGCCACTATGTTTTAAGATAAGAAAAGAGTTGTCTTCCGCTTTGGTGACATAGAAATGACTCCTCTCTTAGAGGAAATAGGAGGCTTCGCTAGGCTACCATGGGATAGTCCAGGTTTATTAGCACCAGAAAATCGCACTCCTCGCGGTTTTTTGAAAATGATGGGTTTTAAGAAAAATGATGAGATACTCTGTCTGAAGAAGTTATACATCCCATTTGAATTCCTTTATGAACATTATGGTCATAGCTAGTCATACTGCCTTCACCATGATGAACTTGCCATTACTTCCTTGGGTTGGACACATCGCCAAATTTTTGTGTTCATTGTCTGTTTCTTGGGGTTGCTGATATTTTCGATGAAAGGGGGAAGGATCCACACTCGCTTAGCCATGGCCACTAGGAATCTAATGGAAGGAATTAAGGGAAAAACTTACAGTATCATACCCATGATCTTGGCGGAAATTTACCGCGCTATAGATCGATGCAAGCATGGGTATGGGTGCTTCGAGGGCTGTAATCTGTTGCTGCAGGTTTAGTTATTAGAACATTTCCAGAGAGGTGAATATCATCAAGAGCTTCTGCGACGACCATTGAATGACTACATATCCTACCATCATCCAAAAAGAATGACATTTATCCTAGATTCTGCAACCTGAAAGTGCTGTGAGCTGGGTACGTTTCTTCAGCAATTTGACTGATGAAAAGATACATTGGATGTTCGAATGGTTCCCTAGCAATGAGTTCATCATCAGGTCAAGAGAAACTACTCATCTAGTGCTGATCGGGTTAAGAGGAATCTATCTTTATGCTCCTATAAGGGTAATGAGGTAAGCAGGAAGAAAACAGGTTATACCCCGGGTTTCCACCATGGTCCAGTACAAAGCAGACTTTAAAGGGAACATCATTCCATTCAAATTCGAGGCACAACATATGTGGAATCAAAAGGTCATTGCAGAGAAAGATACTATTGAGCCAGACAGGTATCATGCCAGCCATGTACACTTCTACCCATCATGGTTGGTAGATGATATAGCGGGAGATGTCAAGCCAGGGATTAATCTGAAAAATAGGGTTATAGATGATGCTGCTGAAGCACAAGTCAAGTATACGATGCTACGCAAGCGGGTCTTCGCGTCTAAAGCTAGGCATTTGGAACAACACAAAGTGGATATGGAACAATCAACAGATGGAAAGAAATTGCTACCAAATCAATAGAGAGGCTGGAATATTTGGAGCAAGGGTTAATGGAAATCGAGGGCAAGATGAGGAAGAGGCTCTCGGATTGTCAGAATACGGAAGGAAATGAAGGAGGGCATCTAGCAAGCCTTACCTATTATTGGATATGCATGACCTGGGGAACTTGGTTGATGGATCCAAGAAAGCCAAACATGGAGAAGGTCTCTCTGGGGCCAAGTAGATTAGGAAACAATGTCTTTACTGCTTTCTAGACTCGTTTAGATTTTTGATTGTAATAAGGTGAATGTCATTAGTAAATTTCTCATTATTTCATTTTAGTAAATATTTAACTCATTTTCACACTAATGAAATGACGCAATTATTGGCATAAATTTTATCCAAGTCTATGTGTCGCTTAGGCCTACCTCGGGCACAATGAGGTCCCTCAAATTAGGACGCAAATTTATTACCTGATTCTGCAACACATGTTCAATATCACAAACATCCTTTTAATACTCCTTACTGACTTGGTTACCTTTTTGTTTTTCTTTTCTTTTGTTTATTCCCATCCCCCAAGGTTGGTTCGTGCATACTGGCATTGTCAGCATATCACACCAGATACAGAGGTCCTCCACCTCCTCCTCCACCAAGTGATCCCAAGAACAAAGGAAAAGCCAAAATGGATGATATGGGTGGTATTAGGAAAGACAATGCTACCCACGCAGAGAACATTGAAACTTCAGACGTCGGAGTACTCTAGTGTAGAATGATTTGGTCTTACGTATGGAACAGAAAATATTGGAGCTACAAGTGGAGCTTGAGCAGGTCCAGAACTTGGAAAACCTTTCCCTCACCATAAACGTCCACGACATCAACCAACAAAGCACAAGCGCCCAAAACCCGACACCTCCCTAAATCATACAAAATCAAAATCCACAAAATCCTCCCATGCCTCATCAATACGCCACACCTCCTCAAAACCATAATACTCCACCAGTACCTACTCCACCACAACACCATCACCACCCGACTCAATATCCACAAACCACCACTTACCACACTCCTCAAAACGTACCATAGCCTACCCCTAATCCTCAAAACTCAACCAACGACCACCATTATGCGCAGAACCCTGGACTGGTGATCCAAAGCTGCATTTGAGAACATATTGTGACAAGCTTGTAGAGGTTGGAAAGTATGAAAGAATCCACATGAAGCTATTCATGAAGAGACAAACTGGAAACGCCCTGTCTTGGTACATCAGTCAGAACCCAAAGAAATGGTCATGGATCGATTGAGGTTTAACCCAGAAAATGCACCCGACGTTTTCTACATTAAGAATATCAAGAAGAAACCAACAGAAGCTTTCTGCGAGTATGCTACTCGGTGGAGGTATGAAGCCGCAAAGGTAAGGCCAGCACTGGAAGAAGAACAAATAAATAAGTTCTTTGTCAGAGCTCAGGATCCGCAATACTATGAAAGATTGATGGTTATTGAAAACCATAAATTTTCTGACACCATCAAGTTGGGTGAGAGAATAGAAGAAGGGATCAAAAGTGGAATGGTGACAAATTTTGAAGCGCTCCAAGACACAAATAAAGCTTTGCAATCAAGAGGTATCTCCAAGAAGAAAGAAGTGGGTGCAGTAATGGTAGCTCAAGGTCCAAAGTCTCCTCTTACATACAAAACACCCCCACCCACATATCAACCCTCACCTCCTAGATACTAAAAACCTGACACCACCTACCACACTTATAACACCCAACCAACATACTACCACTCACCACCAGCCCGCCAAAACTACCAAAAGCCTAGACCAAATTTTGACCGCAAACCACCCAGACAATACACCCCAGTTTCTAAACTCATAGACTAACTGTACGAGAGGCTGAAGGCTGCCAGTTATGTCACCCCCATTCCCCCTGTTTCTATGGAAAACTCTTCCCAATGGATCAACCCTAATAAGACATGTGCCTATCACTCAAGATTGAAAGGTCATACTATTGATGAGTGTCGTACTTTGAAGGATAAAATTCAGACATTAATTGACACAAAAGTCATACAGGCAAAAGAGGCTACACCCAATGTCCATAATAATCCTCTCCCAGATCACAGGGGTGAAAGGGTAAACGTGATAGAGACCGACGAAGAATGGGACTCGAAAGTGTCAATTGTACTCATTCGAGAAGGGGATAATCCTAAAACACTTCCAGTCACTCTCACACCTATCGTGGTACAAAATCAGGCACTGATTGAAGTTGATGTAGCCGTACCAACTCCGTTTGATGTTGAAGTAACAACACCCTTCACTATGATGGTAGCACCTACGCCGTATTTTAAGTCTAATGCTATACCTTGGGATTATGTTGCGGAAGCAAGAAGGAAAGGAAAGGCAAAAATGGAAGAAACAGGTGCAGCACAAGGCATGACCAAAACTGGTAGGGTTTATACACCCGAGCATTTGGGAGGAACAAGCAAAGAAGCCTCCTCTAAGACGCCTGCCATTGAGACTGGCCCAGATGATCTTTGGAGAAAGGTGCAGGTGAGAAAATATTCTATGGTTGATCATCTGAACAAAATCCCTGCTCAAATATCCATTTTATCACTTCTGCAAAACTCCAAGGCACAAAGGAATGCCTTGATGAAGGTATTGAATGAAGCCTATGTACCCAACAACATCACCAGTGGAGAGATGGTCAACATGGTAGGGCAAGTGTTGGAAAGCCACAAGATCACTTTTCATGAAGACGAGCTGCCACCAGAAGGACTAAGTCACAATAGGGCACTGCATATCACGGTGCAGTTTGAGGACAAATTCATCGCCAGAGTCCTGATAGATAGGGGTTCAAGTCTCAACATCTTTCCACTAAATACTTTGAAAAGATTGGGTAAAGGTCTGAACGATATACAAGCAGTGAGTATGAATGCGAAAGAATTTGATGGGTCTCAAAGAGCCATAATTGGGGAGACCAACCTCAGCCTACAGATGGGACCGATCTGGTTTGATGTTGAGTTTCAAGTGTTGGATATATCTGCCACCTCCAACCTATTGTTGGGACGACCTTGGATATATGCTGCTGGGGCCGTAGCTTCTACTCTACATCAGGCCGTGAAGTTTGAGTGGAACCATCAGGAAGTGATCATCCATGGGGATGGAAGTAATCCCATTTACACCATGTCGAGAATAGAAGGAAGTTGGGTGGAGAAACATACCATCACATCGAGCGTGTCAACACAATTGAGAAAGACAAATGGTGGAGCAGTAAGATAGAAAGCATATTGGCATGGACATGGTATGAACCCGACAAGGGTCTCGGCAGGAATCTCCAAGGGATCACCAAACCGATACAGCTAAAACGTCACGGGACAACTTTTGGGCTTGGGTATGAATACACATGGCACGAGTATCAGAATTGGTCGCCACCATGGCGTGGTCCCTGTTACCCTCTAGAGCAACCAATACCACATTTGAACCAGTTATTTCATCAAGCTGACATGATGTGGGGGTCCGAAGAAGATGAAGTGTTAGCTGGCATAAGGAATCTGTTTCTGAATGATGAAGACATGGACTACTGTACGATAGTTGAGGAGGAGGACGAGGAGGAGGAAGGCCTTATTATTCAGACAATTGAGAATGGAGCTATTCTCAAGAATTGGATTGCTGCACCATCAAGGTCTTGCCGAGTTCCTTTGTAGCCTGACAGTTAGCATCATTTATTTTTGAAAGCAATTTCATGAGCATTTAAGAATTTTTTCGGTATTTTGTTTTTAAAACGTATTTTGTTTTGAAATAATTTCTCAAATCATCGAAATACACTTGTCCGACATTTTTATTTATCAATGGATTGCTATTTTAGTATTTATTATTATCCTTTACATTTTCTCTACATCGTTATTATTACTTATCCTGATGAAGCTACGACTATGACATGTAATGAGACAACGCAATATAAGGATATTGATTCAGAGGATCTAGAAGAGCACACAATACCCGAGGAAATTGTCAGGGAAGTGGAAAATTTTGAAAATAAGCCCAAGTTCAATTTAGATGAGACCGAGACAGTTAATTTGGGAAACTCCGAAACAATAAAGGAAACTCGTGTAAGCATTCATCTATCATCGTCAGAAAAAGAAGAATACGTCCAGTTCTTAAAGGAGTATGAGGATATTTTTGCATGGTCCTATGATGATATGACCGTTTTGAGCACATCCATAGTGGCTCATAAACTACCTACCGATCCCATGTGTCCGCCTGTAATGCAGAAGCTCAGAAAGTTCAAGCCAAATATGAGTCTGAAAATAAAGGAGGAAGTCACCAAGAAGATCAAAGCCAAGCTTCTCAGAGTGGTTGAATATCCGACCTGGTTGGCTAACATTGTGCTAGTTTCAAAGAAAGATGCGAAAGTCAGAGTGTGTGTCGACTATCGGTACTTAAATAGAGCAATTCCCAAAGATGATTTTTCGTTGGCCAATATACACATACTGATCGACAACTGTGCCAAGCATGAACTCCAATACTTTGTGGATTGCTTAGCAGGATATCATCAGATCTGGATGGATGAAGAGGATGCCGAAAAGATGGCCTTTATTACACCATGGGGAGTATATTGTTACAAAAAGATGCCATTTAGCCTGAAGAATGCTGGAGCCACATATATGAGGGCCATGACAACCATTTTCCATGACATGATACACAAGGAGATAGAGGTGTACGTGGACGACATCATCATCAAATCTAAAAAGGGTATAGATCACATAACAAATTTGAGGAAATTATTTGATCGACTTCGAAGGTACAATCTGAAACTGAATCCTGCAAAATGTGCCTTCGAAGTCCCTGCTGGAAAACTGTTAGGGTATATCGTCAGCCACCGAGGAATTGAGCTAGATCCGTCAAAGGTCAAGCTATCCAAGATTTTCCACCTCTGAAGAACAAGAAAGATATGATGAGTTTCTTAGGGCGTCTCAATTACATCAGCCGTTTCATAGCACAATCAACTATGATTTGTGAACCGATTTTCAAAATGTTGAAGAAAGACGTCGCAACGAGTTGGACTGAAGAGTGACAGAGAGTCTTTGACAAGATCAAGTAATATTTTTCCAAATCACTGGTCCTGGTCTCACCGGAACCTGGGAGACCTCTGCTACTCTATTTATCTGTACTAGATGGGGCTTTCGGCTGTGTCTTGGGACAACACGAAGAGATAGGAAGAAAGGAACATGACATATACTATCTGAGTAAGAAGTTCACACCCTACGAAGAACTGTATTCCTTGTTGGAATGCACCTGCTTTGACATGTATAGCTCAAAAGTTGAGGGACTACTTCTATGCCAACACCATATATCTCATATCAAGGATGGATCCGTTAAAATACATCTTCCAAAAACCCATGACCACGGGGAAGTTAGCAAAATGGAAGATACTAATAACTGAGTTCGACATCGTCTATGTAACTCAGAAGGCTGTCAAAAGGCAAGCATTGGCGGATCATCTGGCAGAAAACACTGTAGATGGAGAATACGAACCATTGAAAACGTATTTTCCATATCAAGAGGTATCATTCTTAGGAGAAGATATCACTGATGCCTATGATGGTTGGAGAATGTTCTTTGATGGAGCCGCAAACTTCAAAGGAATAGGTATTGGATTAGTTTGTGTCAGAGATAGGTCAACACTATCCAGTATCCGCAAAGCTCAGGCTTCCATGTACCAACAATACGGCAGAATATGAGGCTTGCATCTTGGGGCTCAAGTTGTCCATTGACATGAACGTTCAGGAATTGCTGGTAATTAGAGATTTAGACCTTTTGGTACATCAAGTTCTAGGAGAATGGGCTACAAAGAATACCAAAATATTGCCATATTTGTACTATGTACAAGAGTTAATGAAGAGATTCACAAAAATAGAGTTCAAGCATGTTCCGAGAATCAGGAATGAGTTCGCAGATGCATTGGCCACTTTATCTTCCATGATACAACACCTGGACAAGAATTTCATTGATCCTATCCTAGTAGGGATTCATTATCATCCAGATTATTATGCTCATGTTGAAGAAGAAACTGATGGAAATCCATGGTTCCATGACATTAAAGAATATTTGGAAAAAGGAGAATACCTGGAGAAGGCAAATCATACTCAGAAACGAACACTCCAAAGATTATCCAACTACTTCTTCCAAAGTGGAGGAATCCTGTACATAAGGACTCCGGATCTGGGTTTATTACGATGTGTCGACGCCAAGGAAGCATCCAAATTGCTCGAAGAGATACATGCCAGAACTTGCGGACCACACATGAATGGCTTCTTCTTAGCTAAGAAGATATTAAGAGCAGGACATTTTTGGATGACTATGGAAACAGACTGCATATGGTATGTCCAAAAGTGTCATCAATTCCAAGTACATGCTGATATGATACGAGTGCCAACCAATGAACTCAATGCAACAAGTGCACCTTGGCCTTTCTCCGCTTGGGGGATGGATGTCATCGGTCCAATCGAACCCGCTGCTTCAAATGGGCATAGGTTCATTCTAGTGGCCATAGACCATTTCACAAAATGGGTTGAAACTGCATCTTACAAGGTTGTAACTAAGAAGGTCGTTGCAGATTTTGTTAGGGATCGTATTGTTTGTCGATTCAGGGTGCCAGAATCGATCATCACCGACAACGCCGCCAATCTTAAAGGTGATTTGATGAGATCCATGTGTAAAACCTTCAAGATCAACCATAAGAATTCCACAGCATACATGTCGCAAATGAATGGAGATGTGGACGCCGCCAATAAGAACATCAAGAAGATATTAAGGAAGATGGTAGATAATCACAAACAATGGCACGAGAAGTTGCCATTTGCCTAATTGGATATCGTACCACGATTCGCACATCAACTAGAGCAACTCCTTATTTGCTGGTCTATGGTACTGAAGTCGTCATTCCCGCCGAAGTAGAAATTCCTTCTTTGAGAATCATACAAGAAGCTGAACTCAGTGATGCAGAATGGATACGAAGTCGTTATGAAACAACTGGCTCTTATTGACGGAAAAAAATGAATGCGGTATGTCACAGTCAACTTCACTAGAACAGAATTTCCAGAGCTTTCAACAAAAGGGTTAGGCCTAGACAATTCACACCAGGGCAGTTGGTGCTAAAGCGGATCTTCCCGCATCAAGATGAAGCCAAAGGGAAATTATCACCCAATTGGAAAGGGCCCTACATGGTTCACAGAATACTAACAGGGGGAGCACTCATACTTGCAGAAATGGACGGAGAAATTTGGCCAAAAACTATCAACTCAGACGCAGTCAAGAGATACTATGTTTAGATTGTTTACATTTCTTCACTGATGTAACTGAACTACGCTTGACCTGATTCCCGTTTAAGAGGGGATAAGTAGGCAGCCCTGTGGGTTTGGTCGCATCTCAATAAAATCTTCATTTTTTCCATGGTCAGAAACTGGGAGGGACCCTCAAAATTCTGAAGCAAGTCCAGCCAACTTCATCATACATAGAACAATCAAAGAATTGCTTTTAAACTGGGGTAGAATTTTGAGGAGCACCCTCAAAATTCTAAAGCAAGGAGGTCGCAATGTCTCTAAAATATGTCACAGTCATTGGTTCATCTAACTTAGTTGATATTGCATACTACTATATTTTAAATAACTACATTCATCAAATGCACACATATTTTTTGAAACTTTATTTTTATAAATAGCCAGATGCTGCCTAGGGTAACTCAAAAAGGATCTCAAGACAGGAACAAAAGTAAAGCGAGAAGGCGAAAGAACAGACCAACCTCCCCCACAAAAATTCACCATTTTATTTGGATGCAGGCGTAATAAGACAACAATATCTGCAGACAC
This sequence comes from Nicotiana paniculata, assembly GCA_005239505.1. Taxonomy (NCBI): domain Eukaryota; kingdom Viridiplantae; phylum Streptophyta; class Magnoliopsida; order Solanales; family Solanaceae; genus Nicotiana; species Nicotiana paniculata. Next base: position 36,228 of record MDKI01242568.1, read on the forward strand.
ATTAGATCACTACCTTCAATACAACAAATTATCTATCACAAGCATCTCCAGCTAAGAAATACTCTACTTTCTCACTATCACTCGTTGTTTTCTTGCATGAGGCTAAGCATTGCCTCCCTAATTGCATAAGGCTAAGCACTACCTTTCCCTACATGAGAATAATCATTGTCTCCTCTTTGCATGAGGCTAAGCACTGCCTCCCTAATTGCATAAGGCTAAGCATTGCCTTTCCTGCATGAGACTAAGCATTGTCTACCCTTTGCATGAGGCTAAGCCCTGCCTCCTTAATAAGTCTAAGCACTGCCTTTCCTTGCATGATACTAAGAATTGTCTCCCCTTTGCATGAGGCTAAGATTGCCTCCTTAACTGCATAAGGCTAAGCACTGCCTTTCTTTGCATGAGACTAAACATTATTTCCTATTTTCATGAGGCTAAGCATTGCCTCCTTAACTGCATAAGGCTAAGCACTGCCTTTCTTTGCATGAGACTAAGCACTGTCTCCTATTTGCATGCGGCTAAGTCTTGCCTCCTTAATTGCATAAGGCTAAAAACTGCCTTTCTTTGCATGAGACTAAGCAATGTCTCCTGTTTGCATGAGGCTAAGCATTGCCTCCTTTACTGCATAAGGCTAAGCACTGCCGTTCTTTGCATGAGACTAAGCATTGTCTCCTATTTGTATGAGGCTAAGACCTGTCTCCTTAACTGCATAAGGCTAAGAACTGCCTTTCTTTGCATGAGACTAAACACTGTCTCTTGTTTGCATAAGGCTAAGCATTACCTCCTTAACTGCATAAGGCTAAACATTGCCTTTCTTTGCATGAGACTAAGCATTGTCTCCTATCTTGCATGAGGCTAAGCTCAGTCTCCCCTTCTTGCATAAGGCTAAGCACCGCCTTTTCCTCTAGACTAAATAGTATCTCCATTACCCCGTATAAGACCTAGCATTATCCTCTACTCACCCAGGGCTAAGCATTGCCCTTATCTTATACAAGACTAAGCATTGTCTTGTCTTATCTTTACATACGACCAAACATCATATCTTTGCATTTCATGGACTGGAACATTGCCATTTTTTCCAAAGGCGTCATAGTCTGAAGGCATCATCCTCATAGCCGGAAGACACCATTCCATGGACCAAGGATATCTCAAAAATGCACATCATTATTCAAAGGTGTAATGGTTCAGAGGCACCATTCTCATGGCCCAAGGACATCATTTCATGGCCTGCGAATCCCTTATCACATAATTCATGGCCCAGGACGTCATGGTCTAAGGATATCATCTTCGCCATCCAAAGACAACCTTCATGGTCCAACGGGAATTTGCATCATGTTTAAATTTTTGTAATAACCCTTATATATTTGCATGCATCGTGTTTTTAGTTTTGCAGGTAATCCGAAAAGTAACCGTTTTACAAATAGGAGCAATCTTCGCTCCGGTTTCCGTTCACAAGGCTCACATCCTACAATTATTTCAAACGTAACCAACCACCATCAGTTACCCAGTTTTACTTGATAACTGTTTAGATACTCGTTCTGAGGTACATCCGTAACGTTTCAGATTCCGTATAAACTTATCTGATGCTGTCCTACCCTAAAGAACCCTTTCCGAAGCATACGATCATTCCTATAACAACTCCGTCGGTTTCGTTTGCCGTTGGATCAAAAAATACACACGACCTGATTCCCATAACACCAGGGATATGTAGGCAGCTCAGGAACCAGGGTTCGGCCTCCATTTTTCAAATTACCTCATTCGGTCAAAATCGGTCATCATTTTCTTTACCCGACAACTCTTTCATCATTCTCGGGTAAAGAGGGGCAGTTGTTGATATCCAATTTTGCTCTCATATATTTTTTAAATAATATATATACTTTTAAAATATCATTTTGCATTATTATTTAATATACAAGATTAACACGAGCACTTTTTTTTTTTTATAATTTTCCATAATTTTAGAGCTTTTAAAATTAATTTTTTTGCATTAAATTACATAAAAATTTAGTAATTATACCTTTAAATTATGTGTGATGACTTAATCTTCCAAATTACTAGTTTTGCATCCTCATACATGTTTCATAATATTTTTCACTTCACTTTATATAATTATGTTTACATTTTTAAGTTATTTATTTAATTTTCCAATAATAGCCTATCTTTATATACAAAGGCTCCTTATTTGTACTATTTGTGTCAAAATAGTATTTTATATTTTTAAAATGCTAAATAATTATTTTATATCATTTTAGTGCATAAAAATATTTTTTATTTATTTACTAGCCATTTTTTAAAATTATTTTTAATAAATTGAGTGTACTTAAGAGCTGGCCCAAGTTTTTAAGCTAATTTTCGGACCAAAGGCACAATACCTTAGCCCAATATCCCCAGCCCAAACCAAAACCCATTCGGTACCCATCTCTACGACCCGCTCCGTTCAAATTTTGAATCCTGGCCGTTGATCTCTCAAGATCAACGACCCTCATTCATCATCCCCCTTTAAATTAACCTCACCCAAACCCTAACCCTTATTTCACCCCCC
>ML324318.1:0-14113 GCA_005239505.1 Nicotiana paniculata
AGCAACCGCGCTGCTAAGAATCACTCGGTCGGCGATGCGAAAACCTGGAATCTGCAAAAAAATATGCAGAATAGTAGTATGAGAACACCATAACGTTGCCCATTAAGTATCAAGACTAACCTCGGTGAAGTAGTGACGATGACTAGTCAAGACACCCACTGGTCTAATAAAACGAACATGCATAAATATAGAAAATGACGGAATATGTCATCTGCATAAAGATTACACAATATAATTAACTACATAACAATGCAATGCGGGAGGAAAAAAATATAATAAACCGACAGAATGTCATAATATTACACAGAAGGATGGACGGGAACACAGCCAAAAACCGAAACCCACAATTCAGTAAGAACAAGTAGTAACTCAGCACTGCGATAATCTCCACCTCAGACCTTAGCCACAATTCCAACAATTTAATAAATTGTTCGAAGGTAATCCCTTCACCCACAAAATTATATTGAAAACTTTAAAGTATAATTCTTTTTTTCTATAAAGAACTTCTTTTGAAAGGGACTTTCTCCGAATACGTATATATACTTTACAGAAGGAAAGTCTTTAAATGTAATTTCTTCAAGATACGCGTTTTAAAATATACTTTTCTAATAAATGTATTTCGAACTTAACTTCCAATAGAACAAGTGCACAACATCACCCTTCGTGCTTTTACTCTCGTCCTTCCCATAGAAATCACTAGATACGACACGTAAATTAAGCAAATTAAGCAAGTAAAAGACATGTACAATGCAACAACAATCGAGATAAAAGTCAAGTACAGGACAATAACAATAAGTCACACCAAATGTGTAAGTACAACAATAACATCTCAAAGTAAAGGCACAATGTATACATGGGAAAAAAGATATCACATCATAATGCATGTCCCTTGTCCTCACCTGCACGAAAACACCCTTCGTGCTATGAACTCACAATAATATGGCACGGAATCACCCTTCGTGCATTAGTACTCACTCACAGTATCACGCACTGCATCACCTTTCGTGCTTTTACTCTCAATAATATGGAACGACATCACCCTTCATGATTTTAATTTCAATAATATGGCACGGGATCAACCTTCGTGCTTTACACTCTTTCCTCACACAAACAAATGAATATAAACAATGTCACGACATCACCCTTTGTGATTTACACTCTTTCCTCACACAAACAAATGAATATAAACAATGGCACGACATCACCCTTCGTGCTTTACACTCTTTCCTCACACAAACAAATGAATATAAACAATGGCACGACATCACCCTTNTGTAAATGAAATGGAATGGCAACACCCTTCGTGCTTTACACTCTTTCTCACCCAAACAAATGAAATGATAGCATTCCGACAAGAGAATCAACAACATAAACAACAACAGAAATCATACTATCCCGGCAAGGGAGTCAACAATGAAAACAATATCATCAACAACATGAACAATAATAGAAATCAAACTGTCCCGGCAAGGGAGTCAACAATGAAAACAATATCATCAACAACATGAACAATAATAGAAATCAAACTGTCCCGGCAAGGGAGTCGACAGTGAAAACAATATCATCCCGACAAGGGAAAATAACTATAACCAATCTTACTTAATTAACTAGCTTTACAGAATAAATCCCAACTTGGATCAATGCTCCGTAATTGGAAATGTCAAGAAAATACCATCAACATGTATAATCATCAAGTTAAGCCTAAGTAGTGCTTAATGAAATATCATATCAATTCCAATATATGACCCACGTGCATGCTTGACACCAACATATAAATACTCCAATACTACTAAACAATTACAAGGCGAGATAATACAAATTTTAGCTAAATAGGAAGTTTATGAAGAAGGATATAGAATAATGATAGAAGAGGTAAAATCTTCAGCTAAGTCAATTAAGATCAAATAATCAACAAAGGAATCTAAAAGCAAGTAATTCTAATTTAAGCAGGAAAGGATGAAATTAACAATCAAGAACGCAATCATATTAATTATAACTTCATACACAAGAAGTATAAGGACCTAAGAATCCTAAAAGGTCCAACCTTCTACAAATAGGTCCGACTACACACTCGTCACCCCGCGTACACGGGCTACAATCAACATAGAAGACTCAAATCCTAAGGGGTAGTTTCCCCCACGCAAGGTTAGGTAAGATACTTACCTCAAGACGACAACTTGGTACTCTAAAATGGACTTCTCGGGCGAAAAGAGCTCCGGACGGCTCAAAATCAACTAAAATAACTTTAAAATATACACAAAACGTATAAGGAACTATTCCGAATAATAAAGTTTCAATATTTACAAAAATGTAAAAATCGGCCAAGAAGTCGACCCCCGAGCCCGCTCCTCGGAACCCGTCAAAGTTTATAAAATCCGAATACGCATCCCGATACGAGTTCAACCATACAAAATTTATCGAATTTCGATATCATTTGGTCCCTCAAATCACGATTTTTCATTTTTTGAAGTTTTCTTTCAAAACCAATATTTTATCAACTAAAAATACAAATCAAATGATGAAAATAAAGATAAAATCATGTAATATATTTAATTCTAGTTGAAGAACACTTACCCAATCGAATTGTGTGAAAAACGCCTCAAAAATCTCCAAAAACTGAGTTCTAGAAGTCAAAATATGAATAAAATGGTCTAACCCTCGTTTTTGAATTATATTCTGTCTGCCTAGATATTTGTTCAATGCGATCGCGGACGAGAAGATGCAATCGCATAGAAGGAAAAATACCACTGGTCAAATTGTGCTATGCGATCGCGTAAGGAGTGAAGTGATCGCATAGAAGGAAAGTTTTACTGACCAAAAATGGTTCTATGCGATCGCGAATGAAGTAATGCGATCGCATATAAGGAATTTTCTGCTGCCCCACGCCACAATGTACGATCACGAACCAGTGTGTGCGAACGCACTGAAGGGAAGAATGGTCGGGTGCAAGGCAACACTATGCGATCGCGACTACTACTATGCGATCGCATAGAAGGAAACCAGAAACAGCATCAGCAGTGCAAAAAGAGGAAAAATTGACCCGAAGCCTATCCGAAACACCCCCGGGACCCCGTCCAAACACACAGACAAGTCATATAACCTAACACGGATTCACTCGAGGTTTCAAATAAGATAAAACTACATCAAAACGACGAATCAAACCGAAAATCAAACTTATGAATTTTCAAATCTTCAAATATTAAAACTCGTGCCGAAACCTATCAATTCAACCCGGAATGATGCCAAATTTTGCAGAAGAGTCACAAATAACACAACGGAACTACAGCCATTCTCGAAATTCCATTCCGAGCCCGATATCAAAATTTCACCTATCGGCCGAAATCGCCAAAATTCTAACTTTCGACAAATTACCTCAAATTACTCTACGGACCTCCAAAACCAATTCCGGATGCGCGCCTAAGTCCACAATCATCATACGAAGCTGTTGGAATCACCCAAAACTCAATCCGAGGCCATTTACTCAAAAGTCAAACCTCCGGTCCACTTCCATCACTTAAGCTTCAAAAATTGAAATTTCTCTTCCAATTCGACTCCGGATCCTCCGGTAACTGAATCCAACCACGCACACAGGTCGATGTACACAATGTGAAGATGTTCAAGATTTACGCCACCGAAAGGAGCTTAAATTCTCAAAACGACCGGTCGGGTCGTTACATTCTCCCCCTCTTAAGACAAACTTTCGTCCTCGAACGTGCCAAGATTCACCTCGAACTCATCCAATCACTGGTTGCACACTTCTAACACACCCGCGAGTGATCCCACGTCACCCTAACCTACACAAGCCTGGTGACGCCATCACAACTGCAATTTAGCCTTCCTATCATCACCGATAAGCCTCATACCCCAATTTCTCACCTTATACTCATTTCTAAAAGGCCCGATTCTAAACCCATATCCGACATTAGCCTCAACCAGCTGCATTAACTCATGACTATACCCATAAGGTACGACCACACAATATAGCACATCACACGTGGGCTCACAATAACACTTTTGATCACAATAGCTGCTCGAAATCAACTCAACATTGGCAATTAGCCTCACCTCTGAAAGAACTCTGTTTCCGAGTCCCATAATACCGATAATGATGCAATAAACATGAAGACCTCATTATTAGACACCCGAATCACCGAGTCACAACTAACACCACCGGGCACACATCCCGCAAGCTAAACTAAAGAAACACATAATGAAATGACTGAATATGAAAATAGAAACATATAAAGGAACTATCAAACAAGCCCATAGGCGCAACTCTCTATCAATACTGAATTAAAAAAGCAATATAACAAGGAAGAAGCAAAGCATATGAACAAATCACAAGGATCCCATCCTGATAAAATTTCCATCGCGGTACTCAGCTCGGTCCAAACATATCAAATCACAAATATCACGAAGACCTCGCCCTAATCTCTATATCACATGCCGAATATATATCATACCAATTGAAATCTCTCGCTAACTCGTCTCGGCTAACAAAATCATAACGCTCACTTAACTCACATCTCAATAGAGTATCAAATCATTGCCCGTAAACAAAATACTTGGGAAAAATCACATAAAGCTCACCATGATGAACAACAAGGACTCACTTCTAGTCTCACCCCTCTAATTGATGAATAAACAATGATAGACACAGGTTACCACTCACAGAATCTCCCAACGGGAGCAAGCATGAAGAAAATAGAGTGCAAAACATGAAACTCACTTATCAATAAGGCAACAAATAAGGGAAACTCGTCCCGACCAGCAGAACTAAAATGAAATACAAATGGTGCCCCTCTGTAACACATCAAATACACCTGTATGATAATATCTTAGCACAACGGCCTTCAACCTACTATATGAAACACATCAATGGGCCGGGCCTCCCCCTCTTGGGCGCCCTCTACTCACCTGAATACCCCTGCTGTAACACAACTGCCCTAATGCTGGAATAACCTCTCACCCTGTGACCGGTATCCCCATACTCAAAACAACCACTATGCCGACGTGGCTGTGGAAACTGTGCAATGTGAGTATTCTGAGACCGATGAGTACTTGAAACCCCATGCGAAACTGGTAATGCAACTGAACCAGATGACCCAAAAAACCTCTACCGTGCCGTACCTTGCCTCCATAATAAGGACCAGTAGATTTCTTCGGTCTACGAGGCCTCCTTGCCTCCCTGAACTCTCTCTCCTGATCTCGTCTGTCCTCTCGCTCCCGGTCCCACATGCTCTCTAACCGGCGAGCGACCCTTACTACCTACTGAACAAGGCATCCGACTCTAACTCTCAAATCCTGCTGAACTGAATATCATGCCTGAGTCCCCTAATGAATCTATGAACTCGCTTCCCAACTGAAACAACCAAGTGAGGTGCATATCTGGCCAACTCACCGAATCCGACATAGTGCTCCAATACTGGCATAGTGCCCTAATGCAACTGCTCAAACTCCGTGCGCCATGCATCTCAGAGGGACTGGGGTGCAAACTCCCTCAAAACATCTCTGAAACCTGAATCCATGCAAATGAAGCTGACTCGGTCGGGGTACCCAAACTCGTATGCCCGCCACCACTGACAAACCGCTCCTCTGAGTTGAGACGTGACAAAAACAACCCCGCTCGCCTCCACAATACCTATAGTCTGAAGAATGTAGTGACGCTCCTCCACGAAACCCTAGGCATCATCTGTCTCCAGTCCACTGAAATATAGGAGGGTGGTACTTCCGATACCTCCCAAGTCCAAGGTGTTCTTCCTCCGATGCTGCTGCCCTAACCACTGGCTGAACTGAAACCACATCCTGTGCTTCCATGACACCTGGAACTTGACCAATCATGATCTCACTGCTCTGGAGTGTAGATGGAGGGAGTCCGAACTCCTCCCCTGATTTGTGAAGTAGCTGGTACACCTGGAATCAAACCTATCCTCCGACTGGGACTACTGGCGGTTCCTTTACGGCAGCTCTGATAGATGTTCCAACTACGACACGTGCTTCTTGTCGACCTCTGCCTCTGCCCCTAGCGATCTTTTCTCCGAGGGTAATATTATCAGGAACCGCATCTCGTGTCCTCACCATCAGCGAGAGAATGGAATGGTAATTTCAAACTTCAAGAGTAATGAACTTCCACAATAAGAGTGAAGGAAGTGAAATTGTCCTAATAGTTCCGTAGCCTCTCAAAGATAAGTACAGACGTCTCCATACCGATCCGCAAGACTCTACCAAACTCGCTTATGACTCGTAGCAACTATGAATCTAGAGCTCTCATACCAACTTGTCACGACCCAATATTTCCCTCCGTTGGGTATCGTGATGGCACCTAGTCTTAAGGACTAGGCAAGCCTAATATTTAAATAAACATAAATCATAATATCAAACTTTTAAATGCTTTTTGAAATAACTATATGCTTTGAACATCTTCCCAAAATCCGGCGAGTACAAGTCATAAGCCTTAAGGAATATACACTAACATATCTAATTACCACTATTCGGAATAAATACAACAGTGTATGAACAAAATGTAAGAAGGTGACTCCGGAACCGCGAACGCTGAAGCGGTTTTACCTTGAGTCTCCACTGCAGCAACCGCGCTGCTAAGAATCACTCGGTCGGCGATGCGAAAACCTGGAATCTGCAAAAAAATGTGCAAAATAGTAGTATGAGCACACCACAACGTTGCCCATTAAGTATCAAGACTAACCTCGGTGAAGTAGTAACGATGACTAGTCAAGACACCCACTGGTCTAATAAAACGAACATGCATAAATATAGAAAATGACGGAATATGTCATCTGCATAAAGATTACACAATATAATTAACTACATAACAATGCAATGCGGGAGGACAACAATAAACCGACGAAATGTCATAATATTACATTGAAGGATGGACGGGAACACAGCCAAAAACCGAAACCCACAATTCAGTAAGAACAAGTAGTAACTCAGCACTGCGATAATCTCCACCTCAGACCTTAGCCACAACTCCAACAATTTAATAAATTGTTCGAAGGTAATCCCTTCACCCACAAATTTATATTGAAAACTTTAAAGTATAATCCTTTTTTTTTTATAGAAACTTCTTTTGAAAGGGACTTTCTTCGAATACGTATATATACTTTACAGAAGGAAAGTCTTTAAATGTAATTTCTTCAAGATACGCGTTTTTAAAATATACTTTCCTAATAAATGTATTTCAAACTTAACTTCCAATAGAACAAGTGCACGGCATCACCCTTCGTGCTTTTACTCTCGTCCTTCCCGTAGAAATCGATAGATACGGCACGTAAATTAAGCAAATTAAGCAAGTAAAAGACATGTACAGTGCAACAACAATCGAGATAAAAGTCAAGTACAGGATAATAACAATAAGTCACACCAAATGTGTAAGTACAACAATAACATCTCAAAGTAAAGGCACAATGTATACACGGGGAAACAGATATCACATCCTAATGCATGTCCCTCGTCCTCACCTGCACGGAAACACCCTTCGTGCCATGAACTCACAATAATATGGCACGACATCACCCTTCGTGCATTAGCACTCACTCACAATATCACACACGGCATCACCCTTCGTGCTTTTACTCTCAATAATATGGCACGACATAACCCTTCATGCTTTTCATTTATATAATATGGCACGACATCAACCTTCGTGCTTTACACTCTTTACTCACACAAACAAATGAATATAAAAAATGGCACGACATCACCCTTCGTGCTTTACACTCTTTCCTCACACAAACAAATGAATATAAAAAATTGCACGACATCACCCTTTGTGCTTTACACTCTTTCCTCACACAAACAAATGAATATAAATAATGGCACGACATCACCCTTCGTTCTTTACACTCTTTCCTCACACAAACAAATGAATAAACAATGGAACGGTATAGCCCTTCGTGCTTTACAGTCTTCCCTCACACAAACAAATGAATATAAACAATGGCACGACATCACCCTTCGTGCTTTACTCTCTTTCCTCACATGATAATGTAAATGAAATGGCACGGCATCACCCTTCGTGCTTTACACTCTTTCTCACCCAAACAAATGAAATGATAGCATTCCGACAAGGGAATCAACATCATAAACAACAACATAAACCATACTATCCCGGAAAAGGAGTCAACAATGAAAACAATATCATCAACAACATGAACAATAATAGAAACCATACTTTCCCGGCAAGGGAGTCAACAATGAAAATAATATCCTCCCGGCAAGGGAAAATAGCTATAACCAATCTTACTTAATTAACTAGCTTTACAGAATAAATCCCAACTTAAATCAATGCTCCGCAATAGGAAATGACAAGAAAATACCATCAACATGTATAATCATCAAGTTAAGACTAAGTAGTGCTTAATGAAATATCATGTCAATCACAATATACGACCCACAGGCATGCTTGACACCAACATATAAATACTCCAATACTACTAAACAATTACAAGGCGAGATAATACAAATTTTAGTTAAGTAGGCAGTTTATGAAGAAGGATATAGCATAATGATAGAAGAGGTAAAATCTTCAGCTAAGTCAATTAAGATCAAATAAACAACAAAGAAATCTAAAATCAAGTAATTCTAATTTAAGCAGGAAAGGTTAAAATTAGCAATCAAGAACGCAATCATAGTAATTACAACTTCATGCACAAGAAGTATAAGGACCTAAGAATCCTAAAAGGGACAACCTTCTACAAATAGGTCCGAGTACACACTCGTCACCCCGCGTACACGGGCTACAATCAACATAGAAGACTCAAATCCTAAGGGGTAGTTTCCCCCACGCAAGGTTAGGCAAGATACTTACCTAAAGACGACAACCTGGTACTCTAAAATGGACTTCTCGGGCGAAAAGAGCTCCGGACGGCTCAAAACCAACTAAAATAACTTCAAAATATACACAAAACGTATAAGGAACTATTCCGAATAATAAAGTTTCAATATTTAATATAAAAATCGGCCAAAAAGTCGACCCCCGGGCCCGCACCTTAGAACCCGTCAAATTTTTTAAAATCTGAATACCCATCCCGATACGAGTTCAACCATACAAAATTTATCGAATTTCGATATCATTTGATCCTTCAAATCACGATTTTTTATTGTTTTGAAGTTTTCTTTCAAAACCAACATTTTCTCAACTAAAAACACAAATTAAATGATGAAAATAAAGATAAAATCATGGAATATATTTAATTCTAGTTGAAGAACACTTACTCAATCGAATTGTGTGAAAAACGCCTCAAAAATCTCCAAAAATCGAGTTCTAGAAGTCAAAATATGAATAAAATGGTCTAACCCTCGTTTTTGAATTATATTCTGTCTGCCTAGATATTTGTTCAATGCGATCGCGGACGAGAAGATGCGATCATATAGAAGGAAAAATTCCACTGGTCAAATTGTGCTATGCGATCGCGTAAGGAGTGAAGCGATCGCATAGAAGGAAAGTTTTACTGACCAAAAATGGTTCTATGCGATCGCGAATGAAGTAATGCGATCGCATATAAGGAATTTTCTGCTGCCCCACGCCACACTGTGCGATCGCGAACCAGTGTGTGCGACGCACTGAAGGGAATAATGGGCGGGTGCAAGGCAACGCTATGCGTTCGCGACTACTACCATGCGATCGCATAGAAGGAAATCAGAAACAGCATCAGCAGTGCAAAAAGAGGAAAAATTGACCCGAAGCCTATCCGAAACACACCCGGGACCCCTGAGACTCCGTCCAAACACACAGACAAGTCATACAACCTAACACGGACTCGCTCTAGGTTTCAAATAACATAAAACAACATCAAAACAACGAATCAAACCAAAAATCAAACTTATGATTTTCAAATCTTCAAATATCAAAACTCGTGTCGAAACCTATCAATTCAACCTGGAATGACGCCAAATTTTGCAGACGAGTCAAAATTAACACAACGGACCTACACCCATTCTCGGAATTCCATTACGAGCCCAATATCAAAATTTCACCTATTGGCCAAAATCGCCGAAATTCTAACTTTTACCAAATTACCTCAAATTACTCTACGGACCTCTAGAACCAATTTCGGACGTGCGCTTAAGTCCAAAATCATCATACGAAGCTGTTGGAATCACCCAAAACTCGTTCCGAGGCCGTTTACTCAAAAGTCAAACCTCCGGTCAACTTCCATCACTTAAGTTTCAAAAATTAAAATTTCTCTTCCAATTCGACTCCGGATCCTCCGGTAACTGAATCCAACCACGCACGCAGGTCGATATACACAATGTGAAGCTGTTCAAGATCTTATGCCACCGAACGAATCTTAAATTCTCAAAACGATTGGTCGGGTCGTTACATTATGAATTGAAAATTTAGGATATGAATTGAACTTTTTATGAATTGGAATTTTAGTTTATAAATTGAACTTTTAGTTTATAAATAAAAATTTTAGGATATGAATTGGAATTTTAGTTTATGAAGTGAAGTTTTAGTTTATGAATTGAATTTTTAGTTTATGAATTGGACTTGTAGTTTATAAATTGAAATTTTAGGATATGAATTGAACTTTTAGTGTATAAATTGAAATTTTAGTTTATGAATTGAACTTTTAATTTATGAGTTGAACTTTTAGTTTATGAATTGAATTTTTAGTTTATGAATTGGACTTGTAATTTATGAATTGAACTTTTTTATGAATTAAATTTTTAGTTTATGAATTGAACCTTTAGTTTATGAATTGAACCTTTAGGATATGAATTGAACTTTTAGTTTATGAAATGAATTTTTAGTTTATGAATTGGACTTGAGTCACAACCCGATTTTGGGGTCGTGATTGCGCCTGTCGAGGAACCAGACAAGCCGCCCCTTTGTTTCTAAGCTAAATTCAATTTCTAGTAAAAATAAAATTTTAAACAAAATTATTGATAATACTAAGAGTCTGAAGTTTAAAAACAATATTTGAAACAAAATTAAAATCTCCAACCCCGGATCCGGTGTCACTCAGTCATGAGCTACTAAAACATAAAACAAGGAAAAGGAGAATGGACAACATAGTCTCAAAAATAAAGAACAACAGGTAGAATAAGAAAGACAAGGTGAGGTTGCGATCGCCGGCTGCTACCTCGACAAATCCGGAAGAAACTATGACAGCCGCTCAGCAACCACTACCGGGTCCCGATGTGCTTGGATCTGCACACGAGGTGCAGGGGGTAACGTGAGTACACCAACTCAGAAGTAACGAACCCAAACTATGGGCTGAGAGATAGTGATAGACTAAACCACAATAATTAAATCATCAGCGTACAAAATTTAGGCATTTTCACAGTTTATTAAAAAATAACAACAGGATATGCTAGATATACCTCAATATGTTCTACATGCCAACATGTCACAGTGTGAAAATGCACATAGTGCTCACAACTCTCCCATAGAAGTCCACCCAGTACTATATATGGATCCCTCCAGGGAAGTTCTATACCGGAATATGCATAACACCGGTGACCGTAGTCACTCCGTACTGGGGAAAAAGCCAGTCCAGCCCCACGAAGAAGATCCATCTCCTGAATACAACAGTCGGACAAAATCCATGTCCAGGGACGATCCATCTCTCGTAACATCAGATTCGGACAAGATCCATGTCCAAGGAAGATCCATCCCTCACATAACATCATCTTTGGACAAGATCCATGCCCAGGGAAAATTTATCCCTCATCATCAATGCGCTCACTAGGGGTGTAAAGACTCCGGAGGGGCCCTAGTGTCCCAAGCGCTATATCAAGCCAACAAAGGCATGATTTAAGTATCGCTGTGGTGTGCAACCCGATCTCATAATTGTCTTAATAATAGGCTCTCGGCCTCACTCAGTCATTACTCTTCAGTCTCACTCACATGGATCACAGATGCATCCGTCAGCCCGAAATAATGATAAGTATGCATATAATTAACTAAGCGGTGCCATGGGATGAACCAGGTCACAAGTCTTACAGTGCACGACCGCACACCCGTCACTTGGCATGTGCGTCACCAATTCTAATCACATAACAAGTAGTTCGGGGTTTTGAACCCTCAGAACCAAGTTTGAAAACGTTACTTACTTCAAAATCGGCTAAATATCTAGCCCTCAACGCCTTCTTCTCTAGACTGGGCCTTTGAGTCCTCCGAATCTACCAAACATCAGATTCATATCATTATAATATGCCAAGGAATGAAACCCATTCAAAAATTACCAAATTTACCCAATAATCCCGAAATTGGCCAAACCTGACCCCCGGGCCCACGTCTCGGAATCCGATAAAATTTAAATCACAAGAATATTCTTCCTCCCACGAGTCTATACATACCAAGAACAACAAAATCGGACTTCAAATGACCTCTCAAATCCCTATTTTAAAGTCTCTAAATCACAAGCCCTAATTACCCATTTTTAGCACTGATTTTCTCCAATTTTCACCATTAATCAGATGTTTAATCACATATAACCGAGTTTTAAGTCCAAAATCCTTACCTCAATGAAGAATTATCGATTTCCCTCTTCAAAAACCTTCAACAGCTTCAAACCCGAATAAAAATGGTGAAAGACTGACCAAAATTCGCTAAGGGCCCTTTTTATATGTTCTGCCCAGCGATGACCGCACCTGCGGTCCTTTTCTCGCACCTTCGGACCCGCACCTGCGGTCCCAGGTGTGCACCTACACGTTTTACTTAAGGGACCAAAACTGGTAAAAACCTCGCTCCTGCGGATCTCCCGCGGGTATGTGTTAGAAGTGTACCATCAGTGATTGGATGAGTTCAAGGTGAATCTTGGCACATTCGAGGACGAACGTTTGTTTAAGAGGGGGAGGATGTGATGACCCCAAAAGGGCATCCCGTATATTCTAGCTAATTCTGTGTTCCGAGGTCGTGAAAACTTTCTTCTATCTCACCTCGATTTGCATGCAGCCCGGGCGTGTAGCCGAGAAGCCTTTATGCGAAAAAAACTGATAAAAATGATAATTTTGTATTAGAAAATTTAATAAAGTTGAGTTTGGTCAACCTTTTTTGTAAACGGACCCAGACCAGGAACCGGACCTGTGATTTGACGGTCCCGGAGGGTCCGTAGGAAAATATGGGACTTGGGCGTATGCCCAGAATCGAATTCCGAGGTCCCAAGTCAGATAAATGAATTTTTAAAGAAAATTATTTTCTGAAAAATATATAGGTTTTTGAAAATGAAATGTTATGGGAAACCTGTGGTATCGGGCCTGCTTCTTGGTTCTGGAGCCTGGTTCATGTTCTATATGATTTATATGCGTTATCTGTGAAGTTTGGTATGAAACAAACTTCTTTTGGCGTGATTCGGACCTTAAATGCAAAATTTGATGTTTACAGAAGTTTTGAGGAATTTCATTGATTTTTGGTTTGATTCATCGTTTTAGTGCTATTTTATGTGATTTGGAACCTCGAGCGAGTCTGTATTAGGTTATAAGACTTCTTTCTACATTTAGACGGGGTCCCGATGGGCCTCGGGTGTGTTTCGGATAGGTTCCGGGTCCATTTTCCCTATTTTCTCATTGCTGATGCTGTTTCTGGTTTCCTTCTATGCGATCGNTTCCGAGGTCGTGAAAACTTTCTTCTATCTCACCTCGATTTGCATGCAGCCCGGGCGTGTAGCCGAGAAGCCTTTATGCGAAAAAAACTGATAAAAATGATAATTTTGTATTAGAAAATTTAATAAAGTTGAGTTTGGTCAACCTTTTTTGTAAACGGACCCAGACCAGGAACCGGACCTGTGATTTGACGGTCCCGGAGGGTCCGTAGGAAAATATGGGACTTGGGCGTATGCCCAGAATCGAATTCCGAGGTCCCAAGTCAGATAAATGAATTTTTAAAGAAAATTATTTTCTGAAAAATATATAGGTTTTTGAAAATGAAATGTTATGGGAAACCTGTGGTATCGGGCCTGCTTCTTGGTTCTGGAGCCTGGTTCATGTTCTATATGATTTATATGCGTTATCTGTGAAGTTTGGTATGAAACAAACTTCTTTTGGCGTGATTCGGACCTTAAATGCAAAATTTGATGTTTACAGAAGTTTTGAGGAATTTCATTGATTTTTGGTTTGATTCATCGTTTTAGTGCTATTTTATGTG
>ML324319.1:0-10585 GCA_005239505.1 Nicotiana paniculata
ACGCGTGGAAATGATCAAGTTACATTTTTTGGTATTTTATGGCAATTAAATTTGAATTCCGCCTGCCGTGCCTGTATTATCGCCTGCCATGGTCCTGGTCGGATGCCTTGGTACGGAGCCGATACAGGATCACATGATATTTGTCCGAGACATCAAATACAACACAAGGAACCATAACCAATGCTTCGAAATGATCAAGTTACATTTTTTGGCATTTTATGTCAAATAAACTAGAATTCCGCCAAGTCGTGCCTACATTATCGCCTTCCATGGTCCAGGCCAGACGCCTTGGTACATAGCCGGTATCGAATCACATGATATTTGTCCGGGAAGTAAAATACAACCCAAGGATTCATAACCAAAGGTTCGAAATGATCAAGTTACATTTTTTAGAATTTTATGGCAATTAAACTGGAAATCCGCTAGTCGTGCCTGTATTATCGCCTGCCATGGTCCAAGCTGGACGCCTTGGTACGGAGCCAGTACCGGATACCATGATATTTATCAGGGACATAAAATATGACCCAAGGAACCATAACCAATGCTTCGAAATGATCAAGTTACATTTTTTTGCATTTTATGGCAATTAAACTGGAATTCCGCAAGGTCGTGCCTGTATTATCGCCTGCCATGGTCCAGGCCGAACGCCTTGGTACATAGCCGGTACCGAATCGCATGATATTTGTCAGGGACATCAAATACAACCCAAGGAACCATAACCAATGCTTCCAAATGATCAAGTTACATTTTTTGGAATTTTATGGCAATTAAACTGGAATTCGGCCAGCCGTGCCTGTATTATCGCCTGCCATAATCCAAGCCGGACGCTTGGGTACGGAGCCGGTACCAGATCACATGATATTTCTCTGGGACATCAAATTCGATCGAAGGAACCATAACCAATGATTCGAAATGATCAAGTTATATTTTTTGGCATTCTATGGCAATTAAACTGGAATTCCGCCAGTCGTGCCTGTATTATCTCCTGCCATGGTCCAGACTGGACGCCTTGGTACGGAGCCTGTACCGGATAGCATGATATTTGTCTGAGACATCAAATACGACCCAAGGAACCATAAACAACGCTTCAAAATGATCAAGTTACAATTTTGGAATTTTATGGCAATTAAACTGGAATTCCGCTAGTCGTACCTGTATTATCGCTTGACATGGTCCAGGTCGGACGCCTTGGTATGGAGCTGGTACCGACTCGCATG
The DNA here is from genome assembly GCA_005239505.1 of Nicotiana paniculata. Classification (NCBI taxonomy): domain Eukaryota; kingdom Viridiplantae; phylum Streptophyta; class Magnoliopsida; order Solanales; family Solanaceae; genus Nicotiana; species Nicotiana paniculata. The sequence goes on from ML324319.1 coordinate 1,218, forward strand.
ATATCTGTCCGTGACCGCAGATACGATCCAAGGAACAATAACCAACGCTTCGAAATGATCATGTTACAGTTTTTGGGATTTTATGGCAATTAAACTGAAATTTCGCCAATCGTGCCTGTATTATCGCCTGACATGGTCCAGGCCGGACGCCTTGGTACAGATCCGGTACAGGATTGCATGATATTTGTCTGAGACATTAAATATGACCCAATGAACCATAACTAGCGCTTCAAAATGATCAAGTTACATTTTTTCCATTTTATGGTCCAGGATGGACGCCTTGGTACGAAAACGGTATCGGATAGCATGATATTTGTCCGGGACATCAAATACAACCCAAGGAACCATAACCAAAGCTTTGAAATGATAAAGTTGCATTTTTTAGCATTTTATGGCAATTAAACTGGAATTCCGCCAGTCGTGCCTCTATTATCGCCTGCCATGGTCCAGGTCGGACGCCTTGGTACGGAGCCGGTACCGAACCACATGGTATTTTTCCGAGACATCAAATACAACCCAAGAAACGATAACCAACTCTTTGAAATGATCAAGTTACATTTTTTGGAATTTTTTGGCAATTAAACTGGAATTCCGCCAAGCCGTGCCTGTATTATCGCCTGCCATGGTCCAGGCTGGACGCCTTGGTACATAGCCGCTAGCGAATCACATGATTTTTCAGGGACATCAAATACGACCCAAGGAACCTTAACCAATGCTTCGACATGATAAAGTCACATTTTTTGGAATTTTATGGCAATTAAACTGGAACTCAACCAGCCGTGCCTGTATTATCGCCTGCCATAGTCCAGGTCGGACGCCTTGGTACGAAGCCGATACCGGATCGCATGATATTTCTCCAAAACATCAAATAGGAACCAAGGAACCATAACCAATGCTTCAAAATGATTAAGATATATCTTTTGGCATTTTATGGCAACTAAACTAGAATTCCGCCAGTCGTGCCTGTATTATCGCCGGCCATGGTCCAGACTGGACGTCTTGGTACGGAGACGGTACCGGATAGCATGATATTTGTACTGGACATCAAATACGACCCAAGGAACCATAACCAACGCTTCGAAATGATCAAGTTACATTTTGTTTCATTTTATGCCAATTAAACTGGAATTCCGCCAGTCGTGCCTGTATTATTGCCTGCCATGGCCAGGCGGGGCGCCTTGGTACAGAGCCGTTACCAGATTTCATGATATTTGTCCGGGACATCAAATACGACCCAAGGAACCATAACCAACGCTTCAAAATGATCAACTTACATTTTTTGGCATTTTATGGCAATTAAACTGGAATTCCGTAAGTCGTGAATGTATTATCGCCTGCCATGGTCCAGGCGGGAGGCCTTGGTATGGAGCCGGCACCGGATCTCATGATACTTTTCCGGGACATCACAAATGACCCAAAGAACCATAACCAATGCCTCGAAATGATCAATTTACATTTTTTGTTATTTTATGGCAATTAAACTAGAATTCCACCAGTCGTGCATGTATTATCGCCATCCATGGTCCAGGCCGGACGCCTTGGTATGGAGCCGGTACTTGATCGCATGATATTTGTTCGGGATATCAAATACAACCCAAGGAACCATAACCAACTCTTCGGAATGGTCAAGTTGCATTTTTTGGCATTTTATGGCAATTAAACTGGAATTCCATCAGTCGGTGCATGTAGTATCGCCTGCCATAGAACAAGTCGGATGCCGTGGTACGTAGCCTGTAGTGAATCGCATGATATTTGTCCGGGACATCAAATATGACTCAAGGAACCATAACCAATGCTTCGAAATGATCAAGTTACATTTTTTGGCAATTTATGGAATTAAACTTGAATTCCGCTAGTCATGCCTGTATTATCGCCTGCCATGGTCCAGGTCGGACACCTTGGTACGGAGCTGGTATTAAATATCATGATATTTTTCCGAGACATCAAATACAACACAAGGAACCATAACCAACGCACCGAAATAATCAATTTATATTTTTGGAATTTTATGGCAATTAAACTAGAATTTCGCAAGTCGTGCATGTATTATCGCCTGCCATGGTGTTGGCCAGACGCCTTGGTATGGAGCCGTTACCGGATCGCATGGTATTTTTCCGGGACATAGAATATGACCCAAGGAACCATAACCAACGCTTCGAAATGACAAATTTATATGATTTGGCATTTTATGGAAATTAAACTGCAATTCCGCCAGTCGTGCATGTATTATCGCTATCCATGGTCCAGGCCAGATGCCTTGGTATGGATCCGGTACCGGATCGCATGATATTTGTCCGGTACGTAAAATACAATCCAAGAAACCATAACCAACTCTTCGAAAGGATCAAATTATATTTTTTGGCATTTTATGGCAATTAAAGTAGTATTACGCCAAGTCGTGCCTGCATTATCGCCATCCGTGGTCCAGGCCGGACGCCTTGGCATGTAGCCGGTACTGAATCGCATGATATTTGTCCGGGACATCAAATACAACCCATGATTCATAACCAACGATTCGAAATGATCAAGTTACATTTTTTGGAATTTTATGGCAATTAAACTGGAATTCCGNCGACCCAAGGAACCATAACAAACGCTTCTAAATGATCAAGTTACATTTTTTGGCATTTTATGGGAATTAAACTGAAGATCCGCCAGTTGTGTCTGTATTATCGCCTGCCATGGTCCAGGCCGGACGCCTTGGTACGGAGCCGGTATCGAATCGCATGATATTTCTCCAAGACATCAAATACGACCCAAGGAACGATAACCAATGCTTCGAAATGATCAAATTACATTTATTGGCATTTTATGGGAATTAAACTGGAATTCCGCCAGTCGTGCCTGTATTATCGCCTGCCATGGTCCAGGACGGACGTCTTGGTAAGGAGCCGGTACCAGGTCGCATGATATTTTTCTGGAATATGAAATATGACCCAAGGAACCATAACCAACGATTCGAAATGATCAAGTTACATTTTTTGCATTTTATGGCAATTAAACTGGAATTCCGCCAGTCATGCCTGTATTATTGCCTGCCATGGTCCAGGCCGGACGCCTTGATACGGAGCCGATACCGGATCTCATGATATTTTTTCGGGACATCAAATACGACCTAAGGAACCATAACCAACACTTCAAAATGATCAAGTTACCTTTTTGGCATTTTATGGCAATTAAACTGGAGTTCCGCCAGTCGTACCTGTATTATCGCCTGACATGGTCCATGCCGGACGCCTTGGTACGGAGCATGTACCATATCTCATGATATTTGTCCGGGACATCAAATACGACCCAAGGAACCATAACCAACGCTTCAAAATGATCAACTTACATTTTTTGGCATTTTACGGAAATTAAACTAGAATTCCGTAAGTCGTGAATGTATTATCGCCTGCCATGGTCCAGGAGGGACGCCTTGGTACGGAGCCGGCACCAGATCTCATGATACTTTTCCGGGACATCAAATACGACCCAAGGATCCATAGCCAACGCTTCGAAATGATCAAGTTAGATTTTTTGGCATTTTATCGCAATTAAACTGGAATTCTGCCAGTCGTGACTGTATTATCGCCATCCATGGTCCAGGCCGGACGCCTTGGTATGGTGTCGGTACCGAATCGCATGATATTTGTCCGGGACATCAAATACAACCCAAGGATTCATAACCAACACTTGGAAATGATCAAGTTACATTTTTTGGAATTTTATGGTAATTAAACTGGAATTCCGCCAGTCGTGCCTGTATTATTGCCTACCATAGTACAGGTCGGACGCCTTGGTACGGAGCCGGTACCGGATCACATGATATTTCTCCGAGACAAGAAATACGTCCTAAGGAACAATAAACAACGCTTCAAAATGGTCAACTTACATTTTTTGGCATTTTATGGCAATTTAACTGGAATTCCGCCAGTCGTGCCAGTATTATCCGCAACAATGGTCCAGGCCGGACGCCTTGGTACGGAGCCGGTACCGGATATCATCATATTGGTGCGGGACATCAAATACGACCCAAGGAACCATAACCAACGCTTCTAAAGGATCAAGTTACATTTTTTGGCATTTTATGGCAATTAAACATGAATTCCGCCAGTCGTGCCTGTATTACCGCCTGCCATGGTCCAGGCTGGACACCTTGGTACGGAGCCGGTACCAGATCACATGATATTTCTCCAAGACATTAAATACGACCCAAGGAACCATAACCAATGCTTCAAAATGATCAAATTACATTTTTTGGCATTTTATGGCAATTAAACTGGAATTCCGCCAGTCGTGCCTGTATTATCGCCTGCCATGGTCCAGGACGGACGTCTTGGTAAGGAGCCGGTACCAGGTCGCATGATATTTTTCTGGAATATGAAATATGACCCAAGGAACCATAACCAACGATTCGAAATGATCAAGTTACATTTTTTGCATTTTATGGCAATTAAACTGGAATTCCGCCAGTCATGCCTGTATTATTGCCTGCCATGGTCCAGGCCGGACGCCTTGATACGGAGCCGATACCGGATCTCATGATATTTTTTCGGGACATCAAATACGACCTAAGGAACCATAACCAACACTTCAAAATGATCAAGTTACCTTTTTGGCATTTTATGGCAATTAAACTGGAGTTCCGCCAGTCGTACCTGTATTATCGCCTGACATGGTCCATGCCGGACGCCTTGGTACGGAGCATGTACCATATCTCATGATATTTGTCCGGGACATCAAATACGACCCAAGGAACCATAACCAACGCTTCAAAATGATCAACTTACATTTTTTGGCATTTTACGGAAATTAAACTAGAATTCCGTAAGTCGTGAATGTATTATCGCCTGCCATGGTCCAGGAGGGACGCCTTGGTACGGAGCCGGCACCAGATCTCATGATACTTTTCCGGGACATCAAATACGACCCAAGGATCCATAGCCAACGCTTCGAAATGATCAAGTTAGATTTTTTGGCATTTTATCGCAATTAAACTGGAATTCTGCCAGTCGTGACTGTATTATCGCCATCCATGGTCCAGGCCGGACGCCTTGGTATGGTGTCGGTACCGAATCGCATGATATTTGTCCGGGACATCAAATACAACCCAAGGATTCATAACCAACACTTGGAAATGATCAAGTTACATTTTTTGGAATTTTATGGTAATTAAACTGGAATTCCGCCAGTCGTGCCTGTATTATTGCCTACCATAGTACAGGTCGGACGCCTTGGTACGGAGCCGGTACCGGATCACATGATATTTCTCCGAGACAAGAAATACGTCCTAAGGAACAATAAACAACGCTTCAAAATGGTCAACTTACATTTTTTGGCATTTTAACTGGAATTTTGCCAGTCGTGCCAGTATTATCGGCAACAATGGTCCAGGCCGGACGCCTTGGTACGGAGCCAGTACCGGATATCATCATATTGGTGCGGGACATCAAATACGACCCAAGGAACCATAACCAACGCTTCTAAAGGATCAAGTTACATTTTTTGGCATTTTATGGCAATTAAACTTGAATTCCGCCAGTCGTGCCTGTATTACCGCCTGCCATGGTCCAGGCTGGATGCCTTGGTACGGAGCCGGTACTAGATCACATGATATTTCTCCAAGATATTAAATACGACCCAAGGAACCATAACCAATGCTTCAAAATGATCAAATTACATTTTTTGGCATTTTATGGCAATTAAACTGGAATTCCGCCAGTCGTGCCTGTATTATCGCCGGTCATGGTCCAGGCCGGACGCCTTGGTATGGAGAAGGTACCGGATCTCCTGATATTTGTTCAGCACATCAAATATGACCCAAGGAACAATAACCAATGATTCGAAATGATCAAGTTATATTTTTTGGCATTTATGGTAATTAAACTGGAATTGTGCCAGTCATGCCTGTATTATCGCCTACCATGGTCCAGGTTGGACTCTTTGGTACAGAATCGGTACCAAATCTCATGATATTTGTCCGAGACATCAAGTAAGACAACGGAACCATAACCAACGCTTCGAAATGATCAAGTTACATTTTTTGGCATTGTATGGCAATTAAACTGGAACTCCGCCTGTTGTGCCTCTATTATCGCCTGCCGTGGTCCAGGCCGGACGCCTTAGTACATGGGCCGGTACCGGATCACATGATATTTCTACATGACATCAAATACGACCCAATGAACCATAACCAACGCTTTGAAATTAGAAAGTTACATTTTTTGGCATTTTATGGCAATTAAACTAGAATTCCGACAGTCGTGCCTGTATTATCGCCTGCCATGGTCTAGGCCGGAAGCCTTGGTACGTAGCCGGTACTGGGTCGCATGATATTTGACCGGGACATGAAATATGAGCCAAGGAACCATACAACTCTTTGAAATGATCAAGTTATATTTTTTGGCATTTTATGGCTTTTTATGGCAATTAAACTGGAATTCCGCCAGTCGTGCCTGTATTATCGCCTGCCGTGGTCCAGGACGGACGCCTTGGTACGGAGTCGGTCCCGGATAGCATGATATTTGTCCGGGACATGAAATACAACCCAAGGAACCATAACTAATGCTTCGAAATGATCAAGTTACTTTTTTGGAATTTTATGGCAATTAAATTGGAATTCCACCTGTCGTGCATCTATTATCGCCTGCCATGGTCCAGGCCAGACGCCTTGGTACTAACCCAGTACCCGATCACATGATATTTCTCTGAGACATAAAATACTTCCCAAGGAACTATAACCGACGCTTCGAAATGATCAAGTTACATTTTTAGCATTTTCTGGCAAGTAAACTGGAATTCCACCATTCGTGCCTTTATTATCGCCTGCCATTGTCTAAGCCGGACGCCTTGGTATGGAGACGTTACCAAATAGAATGATATTTTTCCAGGAAATCAAATACGACCCAAGGAACCACAACCAATGCTTTGAAATTATCAAGTTACATTATTTGGCATATATGGAAATTTAACTCGAATTACGCTAGTCGTGCCTGTATTATCACTTGCCATGGTCCAAGTCGGACGCCTTGGTATGAAGCCGGTACCGAATCGCATGATAGTTGTTCGGGACATCAAATACGACCCAAGGAACCATAACCAACGCTTCGAAATGATCAGGTTACATTTTTTGGCATTTTATGGCAATTAAACTGGAATTCCGTCAGTCGTGCCTCTATTATCGCCTGCCATTGTCCAGGCCGGACGACTTGGTACAGAGCCGGTACCGGATCGCGTGATATTTTTCTGGGACATCAAATTCAACACAAGGAACCATAACCAACGCTTCAAAATGATCAAGTTACATTTTTCTGCTTTTAATGGCAATGAAACTGGAATTCGCAAGTCGTGCTTGTATTATCACCTGCCATGGTTCAGGCCGGACGCCTTGATACGAAGCCGGTACCGGATCGATGATATTTGACTGGGACATCAAATATTACCCAAGGAACCATAACCAATGCTTCGAAATGATCAAGTTACATTTTTTGGCATTTTATGGAAATTAAACTGGAATTCGCAAGTCGTGCTTGTATTATCGCCTGCCATGGTCCTGGCCGGACGCCTTGGNTCCAGTACCGGATCGCATGATATTTGTATGGGACATCAAATACGACCCAAAGAACCATAACCAACGTTTAGAAATGATCAAGTTACATTTTATGGCAATTAAACTGGAATTCAGCCAGTCGTGCCTGTATTATCGCCTGCCATGTTCCAGGCCGGACGCCTTGGTACGGAGCCGGATAGCTGGATATTTTTCCGGGACATCAAATATGACCCAAATATTATCGCCTGTATTGTCCAGGCCGGACGCCTTGGTACGGAACCTGTACCGGATTTCATGATATTTTTCTAAGACATCAAATACGACCCAAAGAACCACAATCAACACTTCAAAATGATCTAGTTAAATGTTTTGGCATATTATGGCAATTAAACTGGAATTCTGCCAGTCGTGCCTGTATTATCACCTGCCATGGTCCAGGCCAGACGCCTTGGTACGGAGCCGGTACCGGATAGCATGATACTTGTCCGGGACATCAAATACGACCCAATTAACCAAAACCAATGCTTCGAAATGATCAAGTTACATTTTATGGCAATTAAACTGGAATTCCGCCAGTCGTGCCTGTATTATCGCCTTCCACGGTCCAGGCCGGACGCCTTGGTACGGAGCCGATACCGGATCATACGATATTTGTCTGGGACATCAAATACGACACAAGGAACCATAACCAACTCTTCGAAATTATCAAGTTACAATTTTTGGCATTTTATGGAAATTAAACTGGAATTCCACCAATCGTGCCTGTATTTATCACCTCCCATTGTCCAGACTGGACGCCTTTGTACGAAGCCGGTACCGGATCGCATGATATTTGATCGGACATCAAATATGACCCAAGGAACAATAACCAACGCTTCGAAACGATCAAGTTACATTTTTTGGCATTTTATGGCAATTAAACTGGAATTCTGCCAGTCGTGCCTGTATTATAGCCTTCCATGGGCCAGGCCGGACGCCTTGGTACGGAGCTGGTACCGGATAGCATGATACTTGTCCGGGACATCAAATACGACCCAAGTAACCAAAACCATTGCTTTGAAATGATCAAGTTACATTTTATGGCAATTAAACTGGAATTTCGCCAGTCGTGCCTGTAATATCACCATCCATGGTCCAGGCCAGACACCTTGGTATGGAGCCGGTACCGGATCGCATGATATTTGTCCGGGACAACAAATACGACCCAAGGAACCATAACCAACGTTTCGAAATGATCAAGTTACATTTTTTGGCATTTAAACTGGAATTCAGCCAGTNCACCCAAGTAACCATAACCAACTGTTCGAAATGATCAAGTTACATTTGTTGGCATTTTATGGCAATTAAACTGGAATTCCGCTAGTCGTGCCTGTAATATTGCCTGCCATGGTCTAGGCCGGACGCCTTGGTACTAAGCTAGTACCGGATCGCGGGATATTTGTCCGGGACATCAAATATGACCCAATCAACCATAACCAACGCTTCGAAATGATCAAGTTACATTTTATGACAATTAAACTGGAATTCCGCCAGTCGTGCATGTATTATCGCCATCCATGGTCCAGGCCGGACACCTTGGTATGGAGCCGGTACCGGATCCCATGATATTTGTCCGGAACATCAAATACGACCCAAGTAACCATAACCAACTCTTCGAAATGATCAAATTACATTTTTTGGCATTTTATGGCAATTAAACTGGAATTCTGCTAGTCCTACCTGTAATATCGCCTGCCATGGTCCAAGCCGGAAGCCTTGGTGCAAAGATGGTACTGGATCACATGATATTTCTCCGGGACATCAAATACCACCCAAGGAACCATAACCAACGCTTCAA